>QANX01002813.1:48064-96041 GCA_003254975.1 Ochetophila trinervis | reverse complement strand
CATTGAAATCTAGGATGGATGAGATGATGGAGCAAATGAGGGAGATGACCATGGCCATGTCCAATAATACTAGAAGGGAAGGAACACGACACATGAGACAAGAAGTAAATGTTTCCGATGAAGAAGAGTTTGAAGTTCAAACGGTAATGAGAAAACCTAGGAGAGAGGAGCCAAGAGGAGTAAGGGATGACAACCTAAGTTCCATTAAGATGCACATTCCACCATTCAAGGGAAGAAGTGATGCCGAGGCATACTTGGAATGGGAAAAGAAGGTAGAGTTAATTTTTGATTGTCACAATTACTCTGAGGAGAAAAAGGTTAAACTAGCCGCAGTGGAGTTCACCGACTATGCTCTAGTTTGGTGGAAGCAACTTATACAATCAAGGAGGATATATAGAGAAGATCCGATCTCAACTTGGGATGAGATGAAGAGAATTATGAGGAAGAGGTTTGTACCATCTTATTACTATAGAGAGCTTCATCAAAAGTTGCAGAGACTCACACAAGGGTCTAGGTCTGTAGAGGAGTATTACAAAGAGATGAAGATGGATGAGCTAAATGATAAGGTAAGTGAAGTCTTTATGACCACCACAAATAACCCAAATAGAGATGGTTTGCGAACTATAGATATAGAGCTATCGGGTTCCGATGATGATGAAGTCTTAAATCATTCCATGAGGAGACGCACAAGGAGGGAGGAACCAAGGGCTAGGAGACATGAGCATAGTGAAAAAAAAGTCACATTTGCACCTTTATCTCCAAAGGTGGTGTATTTTGAACAATTGAGATTATCCAAAAGTTCACATGGGGATTTGGGAAGTGAGACTAATAAAAAAATTGAGTCTAAAGAGGCCAAAAGTGAAAATATTATAAATAACGGCCCAATGGTGAGTGATTGCACTAGTAAGAAAAATAATGTGGAAAGTGCAATAGAAAAAAGTGAAATGAGTGAAAAGAAAAAGAGTTTTAATGCAAAAGAAAGAAAAGCCAGTAGTGCATTCTTAGGCAAGAAAGCAGTATCATTAGTGAGGTTTCGAGAAGTTTTACTTTGTGAAACTAACATTAACCCCGATTTGCCTAGTGTTTTTGTCCTTTTATTGCAGGACTTTGATGAGAAATCAAAATTGCATGGAGTGCCTAGAACTATTAAATATGATAGGGATGTGGAATTTTTGAGTCCCTTTGGGAAAGTTTTATATGATGACACGTGGAGGATATTCAAACCAGGAGATTGGGTTTGGGTATATTTAAGGAAGAAAAGGTTTTTCAAACTTAGGAAGTCTAAGTTGGATGCTAGAGGCAATGGACCTTTTCAACTGCTTGAAAGAGTAAAGGACAACGCATACAAAATCGCCCTTCAGGGTGAGTACAATGAGTCCACTACTTTTAATGTTTCTGATATTTTTCCTTTTGATATGGATTCAGATTCGAGGACGAATCTTTTTGAAGAGGAAGGGAATGATACGGGCATCATAGAGTCATATTCTACCATTGGAGCAAAAGATGATGATTTAAGCATGATGTCCAAGCAAAGAATGAAGGTGGCAATGCTGCTCAGGAGTTGCAAAGGCGAAACGAAGTAATTTTAGCTATTTTCGGATTACAATGGCTGTTTCGTAATTTAGCTATTTTCGGATTACAATGGCAATTTCGTAATTTAGCTATTTTCGGATTATAATGGTAGTTTCGTAATTATTGCTATTTTTAGATTATAATGGCAGTTTTGTAATTATTTCTATTTTCGGATTATATTTATTTAGGGTTAGTTTTTAGCCTTAGGATTACTTTCCTAATTATTTTATGGTCTAGATTGATTCTTAACCTAATCCTAATATCTATATAAAGGGGAGGTTACTAGCTTGTTAAAAAAAATTTTGATTATTGATTAAATAGAATCTATTCTTGTTTTCAACAAGACTTGTGTGTTCCAAGTGAGGATAGTTCTTCTTCTGCTTGTTGCATTTGGAAATTGATCTTCTTATCAAAGGTATTTACTTTGTGGCGAATTTCAATTTCATTCTTTGCCTTCTAATTAGTGTTGCTAGATACAATTGTTATCTAGAGGTGCTATAGGGCGGGTTTTTACCTAGGGTTTGTTCCATATCATCTTGTGTGTTGGGATTACAGTTTCTTTAAGCTTGGGGTTCCGCATCAAGCTGGAGGAAAACCATCCAACCCAGGGGCTTTCCAAGATCCAATATCAAACAAAGCTTTTTTAACTTCCCAATCCTCCACTTTTCTATTAATAGCCAGCAAATCCCCTTCAGTCAACTCAGGAAACATATTATTTAAAAAAACCCTATTACACTTACTTTCTTCATTAGAATATAACTTCTTAAAGTACTCCACAACCATACATTTCAACTCCTCTTTATCAGAGATCCACTCATCTTCCTCATTCCTTAGTAGAAGCACTCTGGTCTTCCTTCTTCTAATAAGTGTTGAAAGATGAAATAACTTAGTGTTTTTATCACCCCCTTTTAACCAATCACACCTAGATTTTTGAAACCATAGACATTCTTCTTGTTCCAGAACTTGATTGAGATCCACCATAAGCTTCCTCTCCAAATCAAACAGAAACGGATTAGGATTCTAACGGAGTTTTTTCTGAACACCATTGAGCCTATCCATCAACCTTTTAAAAAATATATATATATTCCCGAAAATTGTTTTATTCCAATCCTTCAACTTCAATTTAAGAGTCTCCATCTCTTTGAGGAAACCAAAACTAGACTCCCTGTATTCATTCTCAATAAAACTGTCAAACTTGTTATGGCATAACCAAGCCCTTTCAAAACGAACAGGCTTAAGATTAATTACCATTAATCTTTTCAACCGGATCCAAAGAAATCAAAATAAGATGATGATCGTATCTGATTTTAGGCAGATTCTGCACCATTGCTCTCGGAAACCATTCCCTCCAGTCCACACAACATAAAAGCTCTGTCCAATCTTTGTTTGATAAGGTTATTTCCTTGTCTGCCATGGCTCTACGTAAACTTAGGCCCCACACAGCCTAAGTTTATCAAGCAATAGTCCCTCACCATTCCATTAAAACCACTTTCAAGAGGAACATTAGACTTAACTCCTCCAACTTTCTCATTACAATTACTAATCTCGTTAAAATCCCCCGCTAAAAGCCAAGGAAAATTATTGATCATACTAATTTCCTTTAAAGCTTCCCATAGCTGCTTTCTAATACTAGAAATAGCACTAGCATAAAGAGCAGTAAACATCCATTATTCCTATCTTTAACCAACACATTAATCATTTAGTTAGATAAAGACAAAATATCAATAATTGCTTCCTCCGTTATCTACAAAAGCCAAATGCCCCCAGAAAAACCTATAGGATCCACTCGAACTCTACCACTCCATCCAATTTTGGAAATACTTCTAAGATCTTGCCTTCCTCCTATTTTAGTTTCCAAAATGACCAAAACATTCACATGATAACAATCAATATAATTTTTCACATATCTTATAAAGGCAGCATTACCAGCCCCTCTAGCATTCCAAATCATAAAATTCGTAGAAAAAAAACAAAGGAGCATATAGAAAAACTTACTGACTGATGACAAACAGTCCATCAACAGCATCACTCCTTCCAGAGATTTCCAAATCACCCTGAATATCAACATTCCCCAAGGAAGAACCAGCAGCATCTGGAGGCTTCAAATTGAGGAATTCCATTTCACCAGGTTTCTTCTTTGACCCCAAACTTTTCTCAGCCTTATCTGTAAGAGTAGCTGCAATTATACACGTATCTTCCTTAAAATTGGTAAGAGCAGAACCCAAATCTGAATATTCACCTTTTCTACCTAGAATCTCACTATTTTTCCTACCTCTTTTCCTTTTAAAATTCATAGCCATTCTGTTAACATTTACAGATTGCCATGTATTTTTCCCCTTTCCGTTAAGTTTCCCCTTTCCTTTATCCATAGACTCAACCTCCATTCTCTGAGAACCCATAGTATTAGTGACTTCTTAAAACACAATACCCTTCTTAGCTACCTCCTTAATCACAGAATTATTACCCTTCAACCCCTTTTCAAACCCAATTCCCTCACATCCACTCATCCCTCCTTAATCAAAATGATCATCATCCTTAGTAATTTCCAATTCCATATATTTGTTACCCTCTTCAGAAACCTTTTCCAGCACATGGAAATTATTTCTATTAGCTCCTTTCACAAACAACCATTAGCCTCTTTTTTCTCCTTCTTATAACCCCTTTTCCTTACTGGTGCCAACAACTACAGCCCAAAATTTCCACCATCAGAATAAGAATAAATTTGATTTTCCTCCTCAAAAACCCCCTCAAACTTCTTTTGATCTGAATCCTTAATATTTTTATCACAATTATTATCTTTATGCCTTACACAACCACAATGAAAACAAACAGTACCAATACCTTCATACTCCATCTTTGCATTTTAAACAACCCCCCCCCCCCCCAACCTATTTTAGGAACAAGAGGCTTCCTAATATCCATCTCAATGCATACTTTGGCAAATATACCCCGACTAGCAATTTCAGTGGTTTTATCCACTTTTAACACCCTTCCAAGCAGATTCCCAATTTGAATTAACACACTAGAATTATAATATTCACACGGAAGATAAGGAATCCTTATCCAAACACCCATATGCCTGATTTGATCAGTGAAAGGATCAAACTTTGGTTTCCACCCTTGCACAGAGAGATAATGCCCAGCGATATTCCACGGCGCCTCAGATAAAACCCTTGCTCTAACTTCCTTCGGAGGAAAGTTCACCAGATAATAACCATTCCCAATATCAATAATCTTGAATTCACCTTGGACTCTCCATCTCGATTGCAGACGCTGAACAAGAAAGGTATACAGAAAAGTAGTTCCAATTAAGATCACAAGCTATAGATGAAATTAATCATATATTTTTTTACTTTCTCCTTCAAACTATATAATTTATCACATTGTTCATCAATATTATTTTTGTATCATCTGTTTGGTCTAAATATGCAATTTTTTCATACGAATTTGGCCAAAAATTAAAGTTAAATTCGTTCCAAACAAAATAACATAGGGTATGTACTATTAATTTCTCAAATTGGTCAGTTGATGACGTTTGATTGGACTAAAATGAAAAAAATTAATTTCATCTATAGCTTCTTAGGTTCATTTTAATTCAAAAATCATCCCTCACATTTTAAGAAAATCATTGAGACCTCTATTACCATAAATAAATTATAGAGATCTCATGCCATTCATTCACCACGTTATGCACTCTCCTATATGGCTGTTCGAATACTTTTATAATCTCTCTTTTTTTTTTTAATAAGAGAATGCATTAAAGCCCAAAAAACTTCAAACAAAGGAAAGAAAACAATCAAGTGAATCCCAAAGAGTCAGTACAAACAACAATAAAAATCTCATCTGAGATATCACTAGACAAACAACAATAAAAAAAAGTCTTACTAGAACTAAAAGAAAGCTTAACAATCAGATCAGCTAAACGATTAGATGGTCTCAAATTCCAGTCCAAAAGCTAGTTGTATCTAGAAAATCACCTAAGAATTCTGAACAAGTCATGCTGAGAGTTTTGGCCACAAGGTTCAGCATAAAACTTCACCTTCTTCACAATAGTAGTAGCATCATTAGAAGACCAAAACACAATGTCCCATTTTCTCCTCCAAAATATTCGAAGCCCAGTCAAGAGCACAAATTTCCGCTTCATGAGGAGAAAAACACTTTCAAATTTGGAGTTAAACCTTAGAATCATCCCCACACTATTTCTAACAACAAGAGCCAAATACTCATTACCATTAGAGAATCCAGCATCAACGTTAATTTTAAACCAACCTGGTGAGGGAGGAGTCCAAAGCTCATCATCTCAGTTCTCGTTCAAAAGTGAACTAGCCTTTAAAAGATCCAAAAAGTCTTTCACTGAGCTGTTAAAACTATCACCACCACATGAAACTCCTCCAGATTAGTGTAAACCAAATTGTTCCTCCTCTTCCAAGTAGATTATATCAGAGTAGCTAGAAAAACAAAGATAATCTCTCTATCCATATAACTAAAAACAAAATTTCGGGGAGGATTGATACAAATATCAATCAGCTTGTAGAAATTATTAATACCCCATCTCTCAAGAACGCACACCCATCTACTAGCAAATGCCAAATAGCAAAACCCAGGACAATTCACAAACAGATGAGTGTACGACTCTTCCTCAAAATCACAAACTAGGCAACAAATCTCAACCTGAATTCTATTAAAAACCATATGCAGAGTTGGAATGACCTTCGCTTTCACTCTCCAACGAATTTGATGATTCGATGGGTTCCTAGGTCTTTAAATATGAGTGCATATATTGCAGCCAATTGAGCCCGCTCTGTTAAGAGGAACCTTGAGCTGTTTGATAATTTTGTTTCTTCCTTACCTTCTGATTTGTTGAACTCTTTGTCTGTAGAGAGGGCTGTATGGCGCTCTACTTTAGTGCATTTAATGAAATAGTCAATTTACCAAAGCAAAAGAAAAAAAAGAAAAAAAAAAATTGGAAACGGACATGGTAAAATGGTTAGACTAGTGTTAGTATATATCAATATTCTATATATATGTGTATGTATAAGGATGAATTCCGGACAAAATATACCACGTGACAGAAAGAATATATGTACACACATATATATATGTATATAATTTTTTTTTCCCAAAGTGGGCGATGTGGAATGTAGTACAACGAAAATTTTCTGTTGTACATCACACCAATGTGGTGGGATATTTATTTGCAGTAATTTTTTACCAGAGAATCTAAAATAAATTTTTGTCCAAAATAACGCGTACTTTTTTAAAGATATACATGTATTTATTTTTTTACACGCTTATCCTTCTAAGAATATGCATTGTAATTGACAAAAAATCATCAAAGATTCTTGCACTAGAGAAAAATCATATATACAGTCTTTCTATGATATAATGGTTACTATACCTGATATATAGTGTTGTACATGATGATTAAGATAATGATGACAATGTGATGACGATGATGTGATAATGACAATAATATGATGATGATGAGGATGTCGATTTTACAATGTTCCCAAAGGCCTGATCTCAGCTACTGGCTGGAATTCGAGTCAGGCCCGTTGAGCAAATAAAAAGAAGCTCTAGTTCATTCAGAACCTGGGCCTGACCTCAGCTATCGGTTGGAATTCGAGTCAGGCCCGCTGAGCAAATAAAAAGAGGCTCGTAGAGTTTTGAGCGGTGAGGCGTTTCATTCCTGAATGAGCATTTGTTTTATTGAAAAATAACAGTGTTTTACAAATGCTCTACGTCGTTACATTGATCTATTGGTAGTGAATCTTTAAATGCTCTGCATTCCACGGGTAGGACAACTTCTTTCCATCTAATCCCTCTAGCTTGTACGTTCCTGGGCGTAATACATCAATTACTTTATATGGACCTTCCCAGGTAGGTCCTAGAGTTTGTGACCCATGCTTCTTAGTGTTGAATATTATTTTCCTTAAGACCAAGTCTCCCTATCTGAAACATCTCTGCTTTAACTTGGAGTTATAGTACCTTGCTGATCTCTGTTTGTAGGCCGTCGCTCTAATCTATGCCATATCCCTATTTTCTTCAATCAAATCAAGGCTTAAACGCATATGCTCATCATTTTTGTCGAGGTTGAAGTGCCTGACTCTAGGGCTTGGCTCTCCGATTTCCACAGCTATCACCGCTTCAGGCCCGAATGCTAGAGAGAAAGGGGTCTCGCCAGTTCTAGTCCTGGGTGTGGTTTGATATGCCCATAGGACTTTTGGGAGATCATCCACCCAGGCCCCTTTGTGCACATCCAGCTTAGCTTTCAGGTTGTTCTTGATTACCTTGTTGACAGCCTCAACTTGTCCATTCGCTTGCAAATGGAATGGGGCTGAAAAAGCTGCCATGATTCCCAGATTTGAGCACATATCCTTGTAATTCTAGTTATCAAGCTGCCTACCATTGTCCATTACAATGGTATGTGGTATGCCAAGCCTACACACAATAGACCTCCATATGAAATTTGAGGTCTTGGCTTCAGTTATCGCGGACAATGGCTCAGCTTCCACCCACTTGGTGAAATAATCAATCGCGACTATAGCGTATTTTGCTTGGCCTCTACCCATTAGCAGGGGGCCAACAAGGTCGACTCCCCACTGGGCAAAGGACTAGGGGCTGGTGATTGAGGTGAGCTGTTCAGAGGACTTTCTTGGCACGCTGGCAAATCTTTAGCAGGAATTGCATTTCCGTGCATGAATTTGCGCATCCCTCTTCATCGTGGGCCAATAATATCCCTGACGGATTATTTTGTGAGCAAGCGAATGACCACCTAAATGATTGCCACAAATCCCCTCATGTACCTCTCTTATGACATAATCGGCTTCGGTTGCACCCAGGCATTTAAGGTAAGGGAGTGAAAAACCTCTCTTGTACAATACCCCATCTATCAAGGTATAATATGGGGCTTTATACTTCAAACGTCGAGCCTCAAGCTTATCCTCAGGCAGGATTCCTTCTGTCAGGTATTTGACTATTGGATCCATCCACCCGGGCTTGTCATCCACCTGGTTAACTGCATGTTCCCCCTTCTTGTAACTTTGTTCCTTGAGTATTTCAAAAGGCACACTGTTGTGGTATAATTAACTCGCAAGTGCACGAATTAACAAGTAATAAAGTGGAGTTCAAAGAAGAATTCCGATATCGATCCCAAGATGAATAATGTCTCCAGTAGTAAATTTAAATCAATTGCAAACTAAATTTTAAAAGTAAAAAAGAGTTGTTTTTTATTGTTGTTTGTTGAGTAACCAGCATTAATTAAAAAGCAAAGCAATATAAGAATTTAAAAAGAAAGCAGCAAGTGAAAATTCAAAGATTTAAGAGAATAAGGATTATGATTTCACCATTATTACTCATATTTAGCCATAATGCATTCTAGATTCATAGGTTAACCCCCCTTTAACCACATATGACTAGAGGTTGATTTCTCAATGTATTCTAATCTAGCAAGCACAACATGTTTAATTACTTCTAATCTAAACACGGAAATTTAAGCCCTAAGACATGAAAACCCAATAAAACATGTTAAAGTTGTCACTAAGGCATGCAATATTTCTATAACCATGTATTTTATTGTTCATCCATACTTATATCCCTTATTTCTAAGCCAATATAAATACTTAATCAATCCACATTTTCATGGAAGCATTAAGAGCTACAATAAAATATTAACCTTTAATATGAATCAATTCAAAGATGCATTAAACATTAAATACTTGTAATAGGGTTACATCATAATCCTCATAGAAAATTAGCTACACATGTTCTTAGAATTATTCATCAAATAATAAAAAGAAAGCATAGAATGAATAACAAAAAGATTAAAAGTGAAGAGATCAAATCTAGAGTTGATGACTGTTGGATTTGGTCTTCAATCTTCTCCTCTTGCTTCTCCAAACTATGATCAAGAACCAAGATGACTCCTTCAAGAATGCTAGCCGAGTTCCTCCTTGATTCTTGCTTTGTGTATCACTTCTTCTCTATGTAAAATACTCTCAATATTTGAATAAAAACCCTAATAAAACTTGTTGTGCTTCTGTGAGAATGGAGAGGGAAGGAAGGGAATATGCGGCTGGAGAGGGAGAAGAATGGTTGTAGCCGTGAGGGCTGTAACTAGTGTAAGGAATTGTGTTTTTCACTCTTCAATGTTGTATCTATTTATAGGAGATGTTTAACCCTAAGGTATCTCTAAACCCTAGAGAATATAGGAGATATAATATTACATAATCTCAAAACTCCATATTTCCTCTACTGGCCGGCCACCCTAGGGACTTGAATGTATTTTGTGCTTCATGTTCACACTAGAGATAAGGAAACATTCCTTATCTCTCAAGGAATAAAAATCAATCTCTAATTCCTTTTCCTTTTATCGTAAATATTATTCCAATAATTAAATTAGAATAATCTGACCTCCCATGTGGCATATGATGTGGAAAATTTGGTAAAAGGTCACATGGCAGTCTAATCACAAATGTAGTCCAAGTAAGCATAGATCTTTCCTTTTATATATTCAATGACCGTCAAGCAGATTCCAAGTAGACTTTGGGTAATCAAATGAACTCTTAATCCACTGATTCTTGTGTCAAAAGTTATGTATATGTCTTAGCTTTCCATTCATATCTTGTTTGCACAAATTGGACATGAGGAAGGCACTCAAATTCCAGTTTTCCCGAGATGGTGTAAGTCTACCGAAACTGTTGGAAATGTTGATTTTGTAAATCAAACTGAAACTGATTAGCCAAACCAATTGCAATGAAACTTTTCAGAATTGAAGCCTAGTGAGTTAGGAATCATTTGCAACTATAATTGCACAAAACCTCAAAGTATAGCTCCAGATATGATTTTCTCAGTAAAGATTGCACAAAAACACAGTAATTCCGGCTTTAGTCTTTCTTTTACTGAAAACAGAAAAATACAATAATTAAGTACTTTTCATTAACATTTAATCACAAACTAACTTAAATTCAATATCAAAAGTAGCATAAAAACATTAACATTTTATGCCTATCACACACTTCATGTAAGCTCTGAGTTTGACACCGAGGCAAGCCTAGCAAATAAATCTACATCTGCATTCTCCTCTCTTGGTACCTGAGTGATTTGATATTCTTCAAATTTTTCAAGCAGATTTTTTACCTTGGCCAAGTATGAAATCATGCTGCCTTCCCTTGCTTGGTACTCCAAATTTACCTGCTTGACCACCAACTGTGAATCACTGCAGACTCGTAGCCTTTTAGCTCCCACCGATCCTAATATTCTCAAGCTTACAATCAAATCTTCATATTCAGATTCATTGTTTGTTGCTTTAAAACTCGAGGCGGATGGCATACTCGAGTTTAACAAAATCAGGTCGTGGCATTGTGAGTATGAATCCAGCTCTGCTGTCGTGCTCGCTTGATGAGCCATCCACATGCAAGGTCCAGAATGTGGTTTGGTCCTCATGTTCCATTTCCTCTTCGGCATCCAGAGATTTTTCCTCCGCCGCGTCCAACGCGGTGAATTCAGCGATGAAGTTGGCGATTGCCTGAGCCTTTACTACTGTCCTTGGGATGTAAGAAATCTCAAACTGCCCTACCTCTATGGACCATTTGATTAACCTTCCTGAGGTTTCTGGCTTTTAAAGTACCTGCCTCAACGGGTAACTAGTTAGGACAGTGATGGCGTGGGCTTGGAAATAAGGCCTGAGCTTCCTGGACGATACCACCAAAGCTAGGGCAAGCTTTTCTATGGTCGGATACTTTGTCTCGGCTAACATCATAGCTTTCATGACATAATTGTTATGGGGATTTTTGGGATACGGGTCAGAGAACCTCCTAGGCCCCTTCAAACTCCCACAAAGACTACTGTGGACGAGGCCCATCAGTCACGGACAGGCAAAGCCCGGCCCGTCAGGCAGGGCCGAGGGAAAGCCCAGGCGCGGAGTGGGCTTGGACAAGGGAATAAGTCAGCCCTGTTGGCCTGTAGTTCTTGGCTTAGTACTTACCTTATTTCTAAGTCCAGGTGTCACAATCCCAGCGTATGAGGGTTCATAACCCTAGCATCGAAGCCATTGAAGTGAGGTACTTAAGGTAAAGTTAGGTGAGTGGGAAAGGGACGATTTTTCTTAAGATTTGAACCCTAAACACTCTCGAACAACCCTAAACCAGTTGCCATCACACCTTTGATAGGTTTCAAGAGGGTCCCTCTGCGCAAAAGCCCAGGCAAGCTGCATAGTGGGATACCTGAGGAAGCCTGAAAAGGTGTCTTGCAATAGCCCCGTAACTGACTTAGGCATTGGAATGGGAACGCCGGTAACACCATCGGCTCCCAGTCTGACGCCATCGTCTTATCTTGTAGGAGTCAAGGACGAAATCTGAGATCCAGCCAGGGAAGCATCGTGTGGCATTAAGGTGATGAAAATCAAGCAACAACAGTGGTACCATCTGTGGGAAGGAGAAGTGAGATACGGAGGATCAGCCAGAAACAAGGATTGAGTATAGCGGCACTGAGCCGTAGAACAGGCAGCCCAAAAGGACAAGTACTATCCTTCATCGAAAAGCCATAGTTCCCAGGGAGCCAACAGCTTTGTTATTGTAGCTACCCCCCAGAGATATAGCGACAAAAGGGTAGCCCCACAATCTGAGAGAACCCGCATGTCCGATGTGGAGAACCATTTTAAGCAACTAATAGGGCAAATGGTGCAGAATCAAAACAACAATCAATTACAACCCTCTCAGACACGCAGGAGCCAGGCGCCTGTAGATTCCCCATGTCCCCATGCACGACCAGAGGAGCATAGAGAAGGAGGAGCGGCGAAAAACGACGTCAAAGGTCATGGAAGGAATGAAATGAGGCACGAGTTCGGGGCAGCTTGATGGAGAGGTTAGAAGGGATGTCAGAGCCTCTCCATATCACCTACAGGACAGGCAGGGAAGTTCCAGGCACAAAGCAGTCAGTGACGCTTTCTCCTCAGCACAAGGCCTGGATTTGAGCAATCTGAGAGCATCCCTGGATGCTAGGAGGAGAACACGTGTTGAGAATGACAGGGCTAGAGTCCGAGGAGAAATGGGACCTGAACGACACACTCGGTGGAACCTGGATGAGGAGAGGGCTTGCATTAGGGCAGAAGAACGGGGGCTGCTCGAAGAGGAAATCATAAGGGATGTAGCAAAAGTTGAGGCACGGAGGCACGCCGATTTAAGAGACCTCCACGTCCAGGCAGGGGCCTAGGCTCATTGCACAGCAGGGTCCCAGTCCAGCTCACCATTCACCTTGGGGATAAGGCAAGTGGCTCTCCCACCTTATTTCAAGATTCCTCATGTGGAACGTTATAAGGGTCAGACCAACCCTGGAGAACACTTAGGGGCTTATAGGGTTTGGATGGAATTTGAGGGAGCCGAGGATGCAATCATGTGCAGGGCTTTTCCATTAACCCTTGGAGGAATGGCTAGAACATGGTTTACCAATTTGAAGCCAAGGACTATTGGCTCTTTCAGGCAGCTGGAGGATGCCTTTGCTGCTCAATTCTTAGGGGCTCGACCAGTAAAGAAGCCCCCTACTCACCTCTCTTCGATCGTTCAAAAGGAAGGAGAGTCTCTGAAGTCGTTCATTCAGAGATTTACAGAAGCCATGATGCAAGTCGAAGGAGGAAACGATGATCAGGCCCTGCAAACCATGCTGGATGGCCTGAGGGATGAGGATTTCATTCGTTCAATAGCAAGGAACCCTCATCGGACTTTCTCCGAGATGCTGGTAGAGGCACACAAGCATATTTTGGTGGAAGAGATCATTGAGTCACGGAGGAGGTCCAGGCTGGAACACGAAGGTCGAAACAACTCACGAAGGAATTAGAAGAACGGAGCTGTAAACAATAAAATAAGTAATGATGAAAGAAATCAGGGACCTTGATTCCTCAAAGAAAGACCAGGTAGGTTCACGCCACTCAACACAATGCGTGAGGAGGTACTGATGAAAATTGAAGGAAGCAACATGCTGAAAAAACCCTTCCCAATCAATACACCACTTCGATTCCGGAATAGGAAAAGGTATTGTAGATACCATAGAGACTACGGTCACGACATTGATGGATGTCAGGAACTGAAGGAAAAAATAGAAGCACTTATCCAGAGGGGACACCTGCAGCAGTTTGTGGCAGGGGCCACCAGTCAGACAGGAACAAATCAGGGAGGATGATACATCCGTGATACTGCTCCTACCAGGAGAGATTAATGGAAGTGTGCATACCATTGTAGGAGGACCAGGCATCGAGTACGCAGGAGCAGTTTGAAGTGAACTTGACGACCAGGCAGTCCAAAGCACCACAGGGAGATCCTTTCCTGTTAACTTTTGATGATAGAGAAGCCCTGAGTATTCACCACCCCCATGATGATGCAATAGTGATAGCAGGGCAAGTGGCCAACCACAGGATATTTCGCATATTGATAGACACAGGAAGTTCAGTTGATATCTTGTATTCCTTAGCCTATGATGCAATGGGGCTAAAAAGAGAGGCACTTAAGCCAGTCAGGACTCCTCTCTCGGGCTTCACAGGTGAGTCG
Organism: Ochetophila trinervis; assembly: GCA_003254975.1. Classification (NCBI taxonomy): domain Eukaryota; kingdom Viridiplantae; phylum Streptophyta; class Magnoliopsida; order Rosales; family Rhamnaceae; genus Ochetophila; species Ochetophila trinervis. The sequence continues at coordinate 81,930 of QANX01002813.1, read as the reverse complement.
GTGTTTCCAGAAGGGTCTATTGAACTCCATGTCACAGTGGGAAATACCCCTGACCAATCCACAGTGATGACCAACTTCTTGGTAATGAAGATCCCTTCGGCGTACAATGCCATCATTGGAAGACCCACCTTGAACGCATTAAAGGCAGCAACCTCAACCTATCACTTGTTGATGAAGTTTCCCACACCTGGAGGGGGAACTGGATGTGTTCGAGGAGATCAACACGAATCGAGAAAATGTTACGCAACCTCTCTATGTGACCGAGACATTCACGCAGAATCAATGGCCATTTTCTCAAGCCCCAGGCAGGAAAATCCTAGTCCCCAGCACGAGAGGCTCAACCACCTGACGTGCTTGATGACCTCCGGGCAGGATTGCCCTGAGCAAACGAGAAACCAACCTCAAAATAAGAAGTCCAGGAAGAAAAAGCCCTCCTCCGAGATGGAAGGTTCGAATCAATCAAGGAGCAGTTCCTCCCTTAAGAAGCCCCAAAGTGAAAAATCTCCCTCCGAGTAGAAATGCTTCAAGCCAGCTGGGAAAATGGAAATCATGTTGGAGGAAGACTAGCCTGACTTTCAGTCAGAGAGCAGAGCGGACAAGTTAAAGGAAACAGTAAAGAGAGAAGCAGTGGAAGACCTACTAGAAGTACAACTAGACAAGGATGACCCTGCCAGGACAACCAAGATCGGGAGCCTAATCTCAGGCGAGTTGAAAGAAGCATTAATCAGGTTCTTGAAGGAAAATTCAGATGTTTTTGCATGGTCCCATGACGACATGACAAGTAATGATCCCGAGATCATAGTTCACAGATTGAATGTCGACCCTGACTCCTGCCTAGTCAGACAGAAAAAAAAAGGAGGTTCAATCCTGAACGTTATGAAGCAATCAGGACAGAAGTAGAGAAATTACTAAATGCAGGACACGTGAAGGAGGTGCTCTATTCTAATTGGTTGGCAAATGTGGTGCTGGTCAAGAAGGGCAATGGCAAATTGAGGGTCTGTGTGGATTTTACTGACCTAAACAAGGCCTGCACGAAAGACAGCTTTCCCCTGCCTCGGATCGATCAGCTGGTGGACTCTACGGCAGGTAATGAATTGTATAGCTTCTATGATGCATTTTTAGGGTACAATCAGATCAAGATGCACCCGCAGGACCAAGAAAAAACCTCATTCATAACGGACAGGGGGCTTTACTTTTACAAAGTGATGTCATTTGGGCTTAAGAACGCTGGGGCTACATACCAGAGGCTAGTTAACAAAATGTTTGCTCAATAGATAGGGAAAACCATGGAAGTATATGTGGACGACATGTTGGTTAAGAGTGTTAAAGCCTCGGAGCACCTGACTGACCTGGACCAAATGCTCTCCATCCTCAAGAAGCATAAGATGATGTTAAACCCAGCAAAATGAGTCTTTGGAGTATCTTTTGGGAAGTTCTTGGGGTTCATGGTAAACCAAAGGGGAATTGAAGCTAACCCCGATAAGATCAGGGCCATTTTGGAAATGAATTCCCCAGCCAAAATCAAAGATGTCCAGAGACTGACTGGGAGGATATCAGCCCTGAATCAATTTGTGTCCAAAGCGACTGACAAGTGCTTGCCATTTTTCAAGATCCTCAAGGGACCCAAGAGTTTTGCGTGGACAGAAGAATGCGAGGAGGCATTTACTCAACTCAAGCAGTACTTGGGCTTAGCACCATTGCTGTCCAAGCCGGTATTCGGAGAGACACTCTTCTTGTACCTGGACGTTTCTAAAACAGCAGTCAGCTCTGCCCTCATCCGCGAGGAAGCCTCGGTTCAATACCCAGTTTATTATTGTTGTTGACTGATTTTCGTCACCTTAATGTCACACGATGCTTCCCTGGCTGGATGTTAGATTTCGTCCCTGACTCCTACAAGATAAGACGATGGTGTCAGACTGGGGGCCGATGGTATTACCGGCGTTCCCACTCCAATGCCTAAGTCAGTTACGGGGCTATTCCAAGAGACCTTCTTCAAGTTCCCTCAGGTATCCCACTGACAGCCTGCCTAGGGTTGTGCGCAGAAGAGCCCTCCTGAAACCTGTCAAAGGTGTGATGGCGACTGGTTTCGGGTTGTTCTGGAGTGTTTAGGGTTTAAATCTCAAGAAAAACCGTCCCCTTCCCACTCACCTAACCTTACCTTAAGTACTTCACTTCAATGGCTTGGATGCTAGGGTTATGAACCTTCATACGCTGGGATTGTGACACCTGGACTTAGAAATAAGGTAAGTACTAAGCCAAGAACTACAGGCCAACGGAGCTGACTTATTCCCCTGTCCAAGCCCACGCCACGCCTGGGCTTGCCCTCAGCCCTGCCTGACGGGCCAGCTTTGCCTGTCTGTGACTTATGGGCCTCGTCACAATGGTCTTTGTGGGAGTTAGAAGGGGCCTGGGAGGTTCTCTGACCCATATCCCAAAAATCCCCATAACAAATACTATTGAACTTTCGTTTAGTAGAATTGGAACTGTTACGAGTAATTTCAATTTCACACTTTATTTACATGAGGTCGACTTTATAATTTTAATATTTCACAATACTTTTGTATATAAATCACTATTATTTTTAAATCGTAGTCTTTAGATGGAGATTACTTTGAAATTTATATATATATATATATATAATGAGAACTGATTGAACTTATTGATGTTGAGTTGAACATGGAAAGAAAAATATTATAAAGCTAGTCAAGGTCAAGCTAATTAGTAAGTAACTAACATGCAGCTAAATCTGTGGTGGTGGTGCTTGAATAGAACAGTCAAAATAGTTAGTCTTCGATAGTTTTGTTCAATTGGTCAAACATACTGGACATCCAATGCAATGAAATTTAATGCACCCCATGACTTTTACTTCAATATTTTGTGATAGGACTCACTTTTGAAATTTCGTTTGGAAGAATTGGGGAACTTTTAAGAGTTGAACATTTCCAATTTCATACTTCATTCACATAAGCTAGCTGAAATCAATACCTATTGTAAACATAACTATGACGCATTAATTTTCTTCTTCTTTCTATTTAATTTCCATTTTACCTAAATATAAATTTCCATATTTTTAGAGTCCACCAGTACTGTTTAAGTTGAATGTTGGACCGGACCTATCTTTTGTGTACAAGCTTTTCCTTAAACCAGCAAGAACTTTATAGAAGTGAGAGTTGATTATGAAAGATAGTCCAATGGTGATGGCTTCTGTCATGCTCTTTCTTGTTGCCTCTCAAGTAATAGTGTTGCTGCTCAACAAAAAGAGTCTATTATATTCCCAGACTCTTTTTTAACACCTATCACTAACTCCTCATGGTCATCAAACTCTGGTATCTATGCCTTTGGATTCTACAAGCAAGGCAAAGACTATACTGTGGGGATATTTCTTGCCAAAAGTCCCAAAAAAACTGTCATCTGGACAGCAAACCGAGACGGCCAACTAGTTTCGGACAACTCCACCTTGCTTTTCAAAGAGGATGGCAAGCTTGTCTTGCAATCACCGATAGAAAGCCAAGAACATTACAAAATATATCCTCCTCATGATCAGTCGACTTCTTCTGCTTCCATGTTGGATTCTGGCAACTTTGTGCTCTACAATTCCAATGGAAGAATAGTGTGGGAGAGTTTTGATCACCCAACTGATACCCTTTTGCCAACCCAAAGACTTCAAACAGGAAAAGAGCTAGTTTCTCGTGTTTCTGAAACTGATCACTCAACAGGAATTTTCCGTCTCAAGATGCAAGAAGATGGAAACCTTGTGTAGTATCCTGTAAACACACTAGACACTGCTCCATATTCTTATTTTGCATCTTGACCAGGAGGGAAAGGGGTGACACTAAATGTCGATCCTAGTTGTCATATTTTGGAATATGACCAAGAGTTTCAACTAAGACAAAAGGTGGAGAATAAGAAGGAAACAACTATCAAAAGTCTGTAAAAAATTCCAGCATATTTATATATTCAATATCAATAAAGTAAAGCTGAAAATACAAATTTAAACCAATTTTACATGAACAGTGGTAGGTATGCTGCCTCTACCTAATCTGTCCAGACCATGTGTCCAATTAATGCCACTTACTTCACTCATTTTAGTTCCCAAAATATCACCATTCAGCCATAATTACATGACAACACATCTAAACATAATCAAACTAAAACTAGACAAATCAGTTACTTCAAAACAAGTAACTTTACACTTTAACTTAGCCAAAATAAACTAATTTCTGCAGCTTCCATTCCCTTACTATGCTAGCTGCATTTCCACTCCACAAAACCAAGCTTCAAGCTTTCATTCAATACAAAACATGTTCACTAAAAATGTCACCACTCTAACATCATATCTACATGCCCAATAGTACAGGTTTCAACGTTATGAATATAACAGAGGGGGAAACATCGACAAAAGAAGGAATCTATCTTTTGAGAGTTGATGTAGATGGGATCTTCCGTGTTCATTCATACAATAATGGCAGTTGGTCAACTGAATGGTCATCTTCGGACAATAAATGTGATCCTAAGGGTCTTTGTGGAGTTAATGCTTTCTGTTTTACAAATGGTGGAGAAGCTAATTGTTCATGTCTTCCTGGATTCAAATTTGTTAACAAGGCCAACTCCAACTCGACTGGAGGCTATGAAACGAATGTCACTGTAGATGGTTGTAGAGACAATGGGAGTTTTATATACAACATACAAGAATTGGAGAATACAGAATGGGAAGATTCTCCGTATTCAATACTGATGTTATCAGAGTAAAATGATTGTATGCAAGCTTGTTTGGAGGACTGTAATTGTAAAGCTGCATTTTTTCAACAAGACGGCAAGTGTGGAAAGCAGAAGTTTCCTTTGAGATTTGGAAGAAAAAAACAAAATTCAAATATTGCTCTCCTCAAAGTGGCTATGCCTAGATACAACAACACTGACATATGTGTCCAGAAAGAAGTCATGAAGAAGGAAATGAAAAGTTGCGAATGGACATCTTAATTATCGGAGTTTCTCTTGCTGTGCTTGGGTTGATAATGTTAGTGATCGCCACAATTGCCTTGTGCAAGAATTATATATGGTCATATCCAATGAAGCCGAAAGATAATGACAAATTGAATGGGAATCTTGGTCCAAGATAATATACCTATTTAGAACTAGAGAGAATAACAGAAGATTTCAAGGAAGAAATTGGCAGAAGAGTAATTTCGAGTAATGTTGAAAAGGTTGTAGCAGTCAAGAGGCTTGAGAAAGTGTTCCATGATGGTGAAGTAGAGTTCCAAACTGAAATGAAAGTTATTGGAAAAACCCATCACAGGAGCCTAGTTCGTTTGATTGGATTTTGCCACGATGGACCAAATAGACTTTTGGTCTACGAGTACATGAGCAATGGGTCACTTGCAGATTTACTCTTTGCACCTAGAACCCCACTTCCATGGTGTAAAAGGATGCAAATTTCTTGCAACATAGCCAGAGGAATTCTTTATCTTCACGAAGAGTGTATGGACCAAATCATTCATTGTGATATAAAGCCTCAAAATATACTCATTGATGAGAACGGTTGTCCAAAGATATCTGATTTTGGATTGGCGAAGCTGCTGCACCAAGACCAGACCAGAACCTTTACCGGCATCAAAGGGACTAGAGGCTATGTTGCTCCAGAATGGCATCGAAAACTGCCAATTACGGTGAAAGCAGATGTTTACAGCTTTGGAATCGTATTCTTTGAAATAATATTTTGCATAAGGGGTGTTGATTGGAATATGCCAGAAGAAGAAGCTGTACTGGACGAATGTGTCTACCATATTGAAAGGATGATCAAAGTGGGACTTTGGTGCATCCAGGATTAGCCATCAATGCGTGAAACAATAAAGATGATTCTACATATGCTGGAAGGTTTGGTAGATGTACCCATCCCTCCAGCTTCAAGTTTTTAGTAGTGTAATCTAGATCCATAGACCTTATCCTTGGTACTTTGTCACAGACAAATGATGTGGAAGAACTTGGAAATAAACATGTAAAATGGTTGGATTGGAATTAGTATAACATCAATATTCGACTCTTTATGATATATATATACACACACATACATACGTACAGTAATTCTCTTATCAAAGATGTTCTATTAGAGATTTGTTTGGGACAATGGATATCCAATATTGGATTGGCGTGTAAAATTTTTATCATGCCTATCCAACGTTGAATACATATTGTTTCAGAAAAAAATCCCAAATAAGAAAAAATTATACATACATACATACATACATAGCTATATTTATATATTTATGTAGGTAACATTTTTTTGCAGATATCTATATCATATATAGTCCTATAGGACGATGACTATTTGATCACCAACACTATAGCAAAATTATATGTATGTTTTTTTTTTCTTTTTTGCGAGATCTGTGGTCAATTTTTTATCCAAAAAAACATGTATTTTCAAAAGGTATAAATACGCATATGCATTCCTAGATAAGAGACTTATGATGTGTGTGTGTGTGTGTGTGTGTGTGTGTGTGTGTGTGTGTGTATGTTAACAAAATGATATTGAAAGAATATCAAAAGGAAAAAAACACAGATTTACGAGGTTTGGCAATGGCCTACGTCCTCAGCTCTAGTGGGAGCAGTTGTTATATTATTGATGGTGTTTGAAATATTACAAGCCTATAAACAATATATAACCCTCAATCTCACACACAAAGCACAGATGATAAGCTAGAAAGCTTTCACTGTAATCGCACGCAAAAAACCTAACCCTAGAACACACAGAGTCAGGAAGGAGAAGAAGAGACACGGACAAACACTAACTCTCTAATCTCTCAAACCCTAGAGAAAGAGATGAATATATAGTAGAATCAAGGGTCATGCATAAGTCATGTGCCGCAACTCGGGCTCGATATGCGTGGGCTTGAATTAAGGCAGATCAACAGAGACTTGGGCCAACAACAATAAACATTGGCCTGGAAAACATAATATAAAACACCAAGATACAAAACGACACAGTTTTGAATTATAGATGGACATATGAATTAATATAACAATTCTCCACCTAATTCACATTTACAGAAATATAGCAACTTGATTCAACCACCTTCCTAGCACATATATTAGGAATATAACACATAATTAATTTACTTCTATTCGGAGTAAAGGTTTGCAAGTTTTAAACTTACCAAAAGAAAGAGTTTTGGTACCCATATCAGCTGGATTGAACTCAGTTGGTATCTTTTCTAATTTAAAAACACTTTTAGCAAGTAAATTTCTTATAAAATGATACTTTACTTGTATATGTTTTGAACGTTCATGAAAGACATGATTTTTAGAGAGATGTATAGCACTCTGGCTATCAGAAAATAAAGTAACTTTTTGTTTTAAAACTTTCAATTCAGATAACAACCATTTAAGCCAAACTGCTTCTTTTGCTGCCTCAGTAACAACAATATACTCAGCTTCAGTAGTAGATAAAGCAACAATAGATTGAAGTTGAGACTTCCAACTAATATAGTTACCACACAAAGTAAAAGCATAAGAAGACATAGATCTTCTATTATCCCTATCCCCTGCATAATCCGAGTCCATGAAACCTACTAAATCAACTTCATTTTGTCCCCCTTTATAAATCAAACCTTCAAACTCAGTATATTTCAAAAATCTTAGCAACCATTTCATAGCATCCCAATGAGGTCTGCCAAGATTAGACATATATCTACTAAAAACACTAATAGAATGAGAAAGATCAGGTCTTGTACATATCATCATATATATAACAGATCCAACAGCATTTTTATAAGGAACAGATAGCATATCCTCTTTATCAAAATCAGAAACAGGACATTGATCACTCGACAACTTAAAATGATCACCTAAAGGTACATAAGAAACTTTAGAAGTACTTATAGAAAACTTGGAAACCACCATTTTCAAATAAGATGTTTGACTAAGTTTCATTTCAAGTTTAAGTCTCTTTCTAGTAATACTAATACCGAGAATCTTCTTAGCATGACCAAGATCTTTCGTATGAAATTCAGTTTGAAGTAAATGTTTCATATTTTCAATAACATTGTAATTGGGACCAGCAACTAACATATCATCCACATAAAGTAATAAAAAAACAACTTTATCACTTAATAGATCTCTAAAATAAAGACAGCTATCAAACTGACTTATTATGAAACCATTTTGAACTACAAAAGAATCAAAACGTTTATACCATTGTCTTGGAGACAGTTTTAAACCATACAGAGATTTCTTTAACAGGCAAACAAGCTATTTACCATTTTTATTAACCTTGTATCCTTCAGGTTGATTCATATAGATAGTTTCATCTAATTCACCATGCAAAAAGCAGTTTTAACATCAAATTGCTCTAATTCCCAATCAAAATTAACAACAAGAGACAAAACAACTCTAATAGTAGTATATTTAACAACAGAGAAAAAAATCTCATTATAATCAACACCCTCAACTTAAGTAAAACCATTAGCAACCAATCTAGCCTTAAACCTTAAAAGTTCTGAACTAGACAGACGTTCCTTAACCTTAAAAAACCATTTACAATCTACAATTTTCTTATTGGAAGGAGGAATAACCAGAACCCATATTCTGTTTTGATGAAGAGATTTCATCTCTTCAGCCATAGCCTCCTTCCACTGTCTAGACTGTTTAAGACTTGACAACTTCAGAAAAAGACTTTGATTCACTATCCATTAAGTCAGTAGGGGTTACTAAGGCATAGGACATATGCTCAGCATGAGCATATTTTCTATTGGGTTTAATCTTTCTTTTAGACCTATCTCTAGTAAGTAAATATCCTGGTGAGGCTAGATGACTAGAGGATGACTCATTATTATTTTCAAGACAAGGAACAACAGAATCTATTTGTGTTTCAACAGATTCAGGCTCTATGTTTTCAATCTCAGTAGCGTTATCAGCATCTAAAGTATTTCACTTGGATCAATAGGGGAAGGCTCAATTTCATCCTCTTTATTATTCTCCACCTCAGAGAATAACTCAAACTCTCTAAATTCTTTACCTAAAGACTCTTGAGACTTGGATTGACTCTTCTCTTTACAAGGCATAAACAGTTCATTAAACACAACATCCCTACTAATTATAACCTAATAACCGTGTCCCTATCTTATCCAAAGCCTATAACCTTTGACACCTATAGGATACCCTAGGAAAGCACACTTGACACTCCTATGTTCTAACTTTCCCTCAGACTGATGGCATAAGCTGCACATCCAAACACCCTAAGTCTACTAAAGTCTGGTCTCTTTCCAGACCATACTTGCTCAGGAATTTTAAAATTCAAAACAGTAGAAGGAGACAAATTCACAAGGTAGGCAGCAATCATTATAGCTTCACCCCAAAATAAAACAGGTAAACCAGATGAAATCAAAATACATCTTACTTTATTTAACAGGGTTCTATTCATTCTTTCAGCAATATCATTCTGCTATGGTGTGTGCTTAACAGTTCTATGTCTTAGTATACCAGTAGATTTACAAAAGTTATCAAATTCAAAATTACAAAACTCCAAACCATTATTAGTTCTCAAAGCCTTAATAGATCTATTAGTTTGATTTTCAACAAGAATTTTCCTTTCTTTAAATATTTGAAAAGCTTCATCTTTTGAATTTAATAGACAGATCCACACTTTTCTAGAAAAATCATCAATTATTGACATAAAATATATATTTTCAAATTGAGTTTGTATTCTAGTAGGACCCCACAGATCAGCATGCACATAATCAAGTATAGACCTAGATCTTTGACAGCTGGAATTAAAACTTAGCATATTTTGCTTTCCTAAGACAGTTTTCACATAATTCAAGTTTATTCATTTTATCATTACCAAAGAAGTTTTGCTTATACAAATAATACAGGCCATTCTCACTCATATGACCTAATATATTATGCCACAACACAGTTTTATTCATATTAGAACTAACATAGGCATTATTGTCTCCCATAATAGTTTTACCAAGCATAATATACAAACCATTCTTTTTTATTCCTTTCATAATAACAGCAGAATCTTTATTAACATACATAAAATCATTATAAGTTTTACAAGACATACCAAACTCATCCATCATACCAACATATATTAGATTCCTCTTCAAGCCAGGCACATGTCTCGCATTAGACAAAATTTTAACAAAACCATCATACATTTGTACTTTAACATTACCAATTCCAATTACTTTACAGGAAACATCATTACCTAAAAGTACTTGACCACCTGATGGGATGCAATTTATATATATTTTATATACCTTAATACTTGATTTGAACATGTTTTATTCACTTCAAATGGATTAATTTGTATTTTTCTATGTTTTAGGTGGATTTGAGCTTAAAGAGACAGAAAATAAAGAAACAGTGAGAAAACCGTAACCAAGCAGTTTTTGGCATCAGTTAGCAGCAAGCACCAGTGGCATGCCCAAGCGCCTGGTTGGGTGAGAATTCAGTCATTTTTTAGCATTTTTGTGACTTTTTAGCCCTAGATTTTAGTATAAAATGTTTTATTATTGTTGTAAGGGGGTAGCCGTTTTTAGAGTTAAAACAAAAAAAGAATTGAGTTTGCTAACAATTATGAGTAGCTAAATCTCTCTCTTGGGTAAGAGTATTATTCATTACTAAAGTAAAAGGTGTGAGACTTGGTTTACAAGTTTTAATTCAATTTTAATTATGCAATTTGTGTTCTTCCGTTTTATTTGTTTATTATTCAATTCTCTTTTGATGATGATTTGGATCCGTTATAATTATTTGTGGATTGGGTATTTGCTAATTAGGAGTTCAATTGTATTGAATGTTCTATGGTTAGTAGCACTTTGATTTTGACAATTGCGAGCCAAGTTTTTGTTAATTTCTGAAGAGAACACAAGATAGATTAAAGTTTTACAACGTTTGTACGACTTGTTTGTTGTTGTGTGATCTTGTTCTTAATGCTTTTCTGAATTGATTTAGGTCATGTGGATTCTAGGTATTTCAGAATTAGGATTAGTTTACGATTGTATCTGAACTAATTAATTGTTGCGATTTTGAACAAAATTGGTTGTGCTATTTTATTTAACCCATCATTGAATGATTATTGACAATATATTTTTGTCTGTGATCACATGTTATTTAGTAATTGAAGATACTCTGACCCAAGGTTTTCTCTATTTGTTATTTCTAATATTTTTACATTGCTTTCTTTAATATTTGAATTTGCCAACATAAATCCCCATTTTGTCTTTTTAATTTTGCTTTAATTAGAATAGAAATAGTTTGATCATCAGTCTCTATGGAATCGACCTGAACTTGCCACTACTACGATAGTGTTTAATTCAATATTATAATTTTGGTGTTTCCAACACACATCACCACCATCAGAGACAGTATAAGAAAAGAAAACATTTAAATCAGGGCACATATGATATGAACATCCAGAATCCAAAACTCATTCATCATTTGACAAACATGGGGAAACCATAAAGAGTTCAGCATTATTCACATCATTATTAGACTGAGACATATCAGAGTTTCCCTAATTAAATCCTATTTTTCTATCATTTTCATCGCTTTTCTTTTTGAAACAGTTTTGAATATAATGACCCTGTTTCTTACAATAAGAGCATTTTATATTTGATACTTGTGATCTATTCTGATTTTGGTGTGTGTTATTTCTAGGAACAAACCTAGGTCCAGTTCTGCCAACATTAAAATTATTTTGCTTACCTTTCTCAGCACATTATCAGAAAGATGCAGTATGATAGTACTTAATGCAATCTCATTGGTTTCGGTTTTCTTATCATCCGAGACCGCACTGGTAAACGAATGATCAATGGCCTTGGCCACTTTCATTTGGATAAGAACAACTTTCATCTTCCTACGCCAAAGGAGAAAATCTCATTTGCCGTTAAAGATTTCATCATCAACACGAGTAGCCATCACACAGAGAGCAAGTAAATTTCACACAGCAAAGGTTAACACAAAGTAATAAAGAATATTTTACAGTAAAGCATATTCACTCAGAATAAAAGCAGACAAATAAAACAGAGAGTAAGTAAAATAATCAAACAAGACAGACAACGAAATCAACAGAAAAGTTGATTTCGGGAAAACAAACGTTTCCAAAATCTAGTCCCCTAGGACCTTTAGAACGGAAAAACTAGCTTGATAGAAGATCGGAAAGTACTAAAACAATTTAAGACTTTTTCATAACAAATCGAAAGAAAAAGAAACAAATTTCTTTAAAAAAAAAAATTGACCTAGACTATCTAGGAGATCAACTAAAAAACCTAGAATCTGCAGGAACCGAAATCCTAGGTTCTTTAGATTTTGAAACAAAAAACAAAGAACACACATATTTACACCGATCTTTACAGATATACACAATCGTGCAGAGCCTTCTCAGATCTATACAAAAAATAACAAACAATAATCCAAAGAACTACAGAACAAACACACAGAATTCAGATATTTACGCCTATCTTTACGGACCTACACTAATCATGCAGAGCCTTCTCAGATCTTTGTAAAAAACAAGCAATATTATTTAAAGAAATAAAAAAAAGGAAANCTTCTCAGATCTTTGTAAAAAACAAGCAATATTATTTAAAGAAATAAAAAAAAAGGAAAAAATTAAAATGAATACTTAATAAAATGAACAGGAAACAAATTCCGGACGAAAAAGGCTCTAATACCAAATGTTAACAAAATGATATTGAAAGAATATCAAAAGCAACAAAAACACAGATTTACGAAGTTCGGCAATAGCCTACGTCCTCGACTCTAGTGGGAGCAGTTGCTATATTATTGATAGTGTTTAAAATATTACAAGCCTATAAACAATATCTAACCATTAATCTCACACACAAAGCACAGATGATAAGCTAGAAAGCTTTCACTATAATCGCACGCAGAAAATCTAACCCTAAAACACATAGAGTCGGGAAGGAGAAGAAAAGACACGGACAAACACGACACCTCGCAGACAAACAGTAACTCTCTAATCTCTCAAACCCTAGAGAAAGAGATTAATATATAGTAGAATCAAGGATCACGCAGAAGTCATGTGCCGCAACTCGGGATCGATATGCGTGGCTTGAATCAAGGCAGATCAACAGAAACTTGGGCCAACAACAATAAATATAGGCTTGCAAAACAGAATATAAAACACCAAGATACAAAACAATACAATTTTAAAATATAGAAGGAAATATGAATTAATATAACAATACATAATGATTTCATATAGTAAACACGTGATAATGACTTTATGATAAAAAAAAAATCTTCTGTGGTAAACCACATCATTTAAATAATATCAAATTATTTAAATATATTTTTATTTGTTTTAAATAAAACTTAAATAGAAAAATAAAAATCAATCAGATTTATATGCATCTACTAGTGATAATTTATAAATGACAAAATGGATTTTTTTATGTTTTTTTATTTTTATTTTTAAAGTATGGACCATAGAATATTTTTATTATAATGTCTTCACAGCATCCTTATATACATGTACTTAGGATTTTGATATGTTGGATATCTAGTTTCAACTTTAGAGGTTCATCCATAAATTTTGACAAGTGGAGCCAATTTGGAATGACATTTTTATTAACTGGGGCCGTTTTTGAAACAAATTAACTCAATCGAAGAGAGAAAATTGTCAATTATAAAGAAAAATTGTCAATAACAACCAATTTACCAAATATTAGATACCAAATAATGTGGCATTAATCTCTCTACAATGATAGCCTAGTGGCAATATTTACTTGCTCATGTGTAAAGTTTTACGTTCAAATCATCCAATAATAAAGTATATATATATATATATATGATAAATAAATTTGAAGAATATTTTAGTAATTCTAGTATTTTTGTTTTTGTGAACCACTAGCTCCATACCACTATCATTTAGAGGACAGAGATTATACTCCACAAATAGGATTCAAATCTTAAATTTGAAACTTGTTTAGATGGGCATTCATTCATTTAAAATAAAAACTTTTTGGACAATATCTATATTGATATTACAACATTGATTAAGATAAAATTAATGTTATTTGTAAACTTAAAAACACAGCATATTAAAAGTTATTTAAGATAAAATATAGTGGATCGTAGGCCTGGCAAAATATTACACGCAAAATATTACACGACACGATAACACGGTACAATACGACACAATAATTTGCCAATTTGGATCTACAATATTAAATCGAGTTGATATCAATGTCACACGATAAACAAATAGATTAGAATGGGTTGAAACACGTTAACATAATATGTCACGGGAAAAAATTATGAATTTAATTATTTCTTTATAACTAACTTTTTACATTATTTTTTTTAGAAACTATGAAATTTATATTTTATTTAATTGGAAAATGATAATTTTTATATCTTTTTATATATTAAAATTTTGTTTTAGATTCTATTTTTTTGTTACTTATATTGAATGTACAATTTTAGTTTGATTTATAACATTTTAAATATTTTTAAATTGATAATTGTAATGCATATTTTTTTTAGCCACGATAAATATTTATATAACTTTAATTCGCAATATTTTACATATTTTAAATTCATATTTATTAATTATGTATGAATTTTAGTATGGTAATATATTTTTAAAATGTTTAGCATATCACTTGAATACGTATTAATTTAAGTTAAAAAAATATAACGAATATATTTAAGCCTGGTAGAGATGAATTAAATACGACACAAACACGGAACGATACAACAAGAATATAGTTCAACACGAATACTTAACTGGTTGGATTCGAATGAATTTTTTTTTACACGAACACAATTCAATACGATACGTTGTCAACCCTACTAGATCGGTACAAAATATAATGTATATTGCAAACTTAAAAAATAAAGTCTAAATGCGCTTTACTACCTTCTAAAATTGAATTTGTTAACATAAAAATCTGTAATTAATTTATACAATTGATACTTTCTAAATTGAAAAAAGTTATATTTTTATCCAATTTAAGTCAATTTAGTTAAAATTAATGAATTTCATCAATTTAAAAGTCACATGCATAACAAATTACTTTCAAATTGATTTTTTCATTTTTAATTCTATCAAAAATGAAAAAAAAATTAGAAAAAAAAGCTATAAATAAATTATAAATTTGCTTTTATGTTTTTAAATTTTTTGTTATAATAAAAAATAAAAAAAATCAATTTTAAAAATCAAATATTATGCACTAATTGACAAAATTTATCAATTTTAATTAAATTGGACAAAAGTACAACTTTTTTTAATTTATAAAGTATCAATTGCACAAATTAATTGTAAAATTTTCTATGCAAATAAATTCAATTTTAAAAAGTACGAAAGCATATTTAAACAAAAAATAAATAAAAATAAAAAAGATTACTAAAAACTACAATATTTATCAACTATCTTCACGATTGATATGTGATTTGATAAGCTAAACATTATTATTTTTTACTTTTCTTTTTTTGCCTTCCAAGCTAAACATTAGAATTAGAAGATAGGTGAAACAATTTTTTTTTTCCTACATTTGTCACATCAGGACGTTCTGATATTGTGTTGAAAACATATTCCTTCTCACTATAAAGTAGGAAACATATTTCCAACATATCGAAATCCTATACATACATATATTCGTATATACTTATATAAATATACATAGATACATATATATATATATATAGACAGAGAGAGAGAGTGATGTTCAATGGGAATATTATGTTCTCAATTAACGATTTAAAACTAAAACTTTAGTTGGATAATTGATAACCTTTTGCATTTATTACATCAGTAAATTCCTAACATAAGATAGAAACCATGTTCTTGACAGATCAAAATCATATATATATAGTCTCAATCTCCTGGACGATGGAGCCTAAGATATCCTAGGCGACACACATCTCACAACATGTTGAGCGTGTAAACTTTGTTTTTAGGTCCCAAAAATGTTTTGGTATGTTGTGCCGCTCATGATATTCTAGGCTCCATCGCCCAATAGAATAGTCTCAATCTCCTACATAATCGAATGCAAGGACATTTATACAACGACTGAGCTAGTTCCGAGCTGAAGGGCACATACCCCCCCCAGGGTTAAAATTTTACTATTACACACATCTCTAGTACTATTTATTTCTATACATCAATAATAATAATAATAATAATAATAATAATAATTAATATTATTAGTTCCTATAAGGAATAGCATGAAGAACCTCTTTCTGATGACAAAACTACAATCTGATAGCTCTAAATCCTCGCTGACTTCCCAATTGGCAGGAAACCAAAGAGTGGTTTATTTCACAATTAGGTGTTATAATTTACTCAAAATTTCAAAATACAAAAAGAAAACATAAAATGAATCAAGAACTGATAAAAAAAAGCAATAGATAGAAAAAATAAAAATAAGATTACAGAGAATATAAACAGTATACCAGATGTATGGTTCCCCCTTAATTGCGAGTTATGCTAGCGTTGCTCTCTTGCCTTTTACATCTCTCGACTGCAAATAAAGTACGTTTTGAGTAATCAGTTACACTTATGAAAAGGGTATAAACATATATATTACTTGGATAACAATGTAACAAGTACAGGCATGTGCATATGAGAGAGAGAGAGAAAGAGACCTGTTCAGCAACAGGTCTCTTCGAATCCAGAAACTGCCTGTAAATACTATCCAGTCTTTCCTTTTCAGCTTTTGAAACAGAAGGTCTAGCCTTGGTAGCAGTGGACTTCAAGAGATCATTAGTAATGACTGGGTTTTTCCCTGGCTCATTCTTGTTTGAACCGCCCAGAAGCTCATGCACAGCTGCAAGCTGTGCATCTGATAGTAAAGCTTGAAGGTCAGCACCGCTAAATCCTTCTGTTATACTAGCTACGGCAGCTAAATCGACATTGCTGGCAAGTGGTAACTGCATTAATTTTGATGTAAAGGAAAACATCATTATACTTCACAAAGAACTCGAGAAGGAAAAACTTCATATTTTCATAATACTTTATAGCAACAAATGAGTCAAGGAATCTGGCTCTTTTCTGTTTCACCAACAAAATGGAGAGAGTTCAATGTTCTTTCTTGACAAAAGCAATTCATCTGTCTTAACTGATTAAGTCTAATAAGCCCGTGGTACACTTTATTCTTTCTTTGATTAACCAAGAAAAAAGAAGGAAAAAAATAATAATAATAAGGTAGTCATTGTACCCCTTGATCTACAATTGCTGGCTTTTGCTCAATGCCAGATTTATTAGTTAATTTTTTGTGCACAAAGGTCGCACTACTTTTAAAGATACATGTACAAACAAAGTGCCAAGCAATAGGAGAATTAAGATCCTAAGAAAATCCCTTTCCATTTCAAACAACAAATTAAACAAAAAGACATTATATCATTCAGATTACCATCATTTACTACGCAGGTGGAAAAAAGATAAAACAAAAAGAAAAGGAACTTAAGATTTAAAATGAGAATATCCACACATTAATAAAAAATTTGCATCTGCCATTTTTATACAAACCTTTCTAGAAAGAACTGTAAGAATATCCAGCCTTTCATGTTCAGATGGAAAACCACAGAATAAAAGGCGATCCAGCCTACCAGGTCTTAAAAGTGCAGCATCAAGTAAATCTGGTCTACTGCTCAACAAGGAAGAGTGCAGGTTAATTTTCATAATATAACGATGCCTGAGACAAACTACTATATACCTGCTTATGACAAAGCAAATTTGAAAAATAAACATTTGCAACAGGGGAAAAGAGCAAAACACATGAAGCTTGAGGGGCAAAGTGTTATTTACCATTGAATAAATAATTACAAAGACCTACTGGCTCTAATATATTTTTGCTTCAAGAAATTGATAACCTAAATGATCGAGTTAAATGGAATGTAGAGTTACAGTATTATATTATAACTTGTTACTTGTAAGGTGAATATAGTAGGACCTAATTTGCTGGAAATTGATTTATATGAGCTATACAATTGGACACAAAGTCAACATTCTCTTGAGATCAATATAAGCATTTACTTTATAAAGAAGAAAATCTAAAAATTTTACCGATAGCTTAGAAACTAACCTTGTTGCAGCAAAAACAAATACACCAGTTAAAACTTCAACACCATCTAATTCAGTTAGAAACTGCAACACGGGGATATACAAGAATTAGAAGAAAGATGAAAATCAATCACGTAAAGTTTTCTATCAAATTGAAAAGAATAAGAAAATCAATTTAGACTAAACAGAAGAAGACAAACAATGAGTTAGCTAAAAAAGGAAACTTACTTGATTAACAACACGATCAGTTACTCCGGTATTGTCATGTCCTCTCTTCGGGGCAATGGAATCAAATTCATCAAAAAAGAGAAGGCATGGTGCTGCAGCAGCTGCTTTGTAAAATATATCCCGAACCTACAACCAAAATATAGGCAGAAGCAGAAATCAATATGCGTTACACTTACACATTAATCTTAGAATAGAATTCAATGTATTTCTAGAGCAGAAAATAAACTCAAAGAAAAAGAATATCAAGTGCGCAAAATATCTTCTGTTTGCAACATAATATACCTATCTATATTGCAATCCAATAACTCTTGGAAGCTAAAAATACTTCGGATAAGCAATTATATCATCTAATTGATTTTTCTAGTTACAGAGATTAACATAACAAGGTTCGGCATCAGAAGGCTAGTCCTTGTTGACTAAAATAGAGGAGAGGGAGGCAATATGTAGCTAAGTTTGTGGTATACATAACAAAGATACCATTACATTATTCAGATGGGAATCAAAGTCATACTACAGAATAATTATGAGAGTACTAACTTTAGAGATGAATATATAGTTTTGACTTTTGGTAGTACCATGGGAATTAAAAGTTGCTTTAAAGTGAGAAGAACCCACAATCAATCAGATAAGAGAATAAGAGAATAACCCACAAATCAATTAAATAAGATAATAAGCAATAAAATTAAGGAAAAGGGAGAATAGGAAGACAACATAGAATGTTCTTGATATTATGACCACTTTTTCTTCCGAAATGTGTTTTCTCAAAGATACTAATCTTGACTTTTGCTAGCACCAATGGGAGTATAGAAAATGAGATAGAGTAATGGTTACTTCTCCAAGCATGCAATAGACAAGATAATAAAAAATAAATTATAAAAGGAAAATAGTAAGGCGACAATGATACTAAACCAACGATATTACCATATTTTCTATCCAATAAATACTTCTCCAAAACACTTTTTTGAGATTTTGAGACAAATGACTTGAAAGAAATTCTCTCCCCGAATGAAAGAAGAATACTAGTAAGAATTCAATATTCTTTATTTAGTGTGTAACAAAAGCACAATTCAACAGATTCTGAAATGCACTAAGCAATTGAATCAACTAGAATATGATAGATTATGTGATATATGACGCAAATATGCTAAACCTACAGCATAAACAAAGACATTTGAAAAGTTATTCACATTGTAAAGAAATAAAAATTATGCCTCTTACAGCTTGCTCAGAAGCACCAATATATTTATTCAATAGCTCCGGCCCTTTAACAGATATAAATCGTAATGAACAAGCAGCAGCAGCAGCACCAACAATATGTGTCTTGCCACAACCAGGAGGCCCATATAGTAAAACATTTGACCTCAACCTTAAAGGAGCTTGTGCAAAGATATTTGGGAATTTAGAAGGAAATTCAATCATCTGAAAGTGATATTAGCAAAACTTTAATTAAATCATTTTACAAAACTAAAAAAGGTATAATGAAGAAAAATTAAAATTAAAAAATTAAAAAACAAAAAAAAATGCTACTATAGGAATTAGGTAAGCAGGACATCATATAGACATAAGCAAGTTGACAGCAAAAATAACTTTCACCATAATTTTTCAATTGTCCTAGTATCTAAGAATGATTGATAAATTTCACTTTCACCCAAGAATAAAAAAATTTATTTTGTCAGTAAATATCAAGTCATATTTACAGAAATATCCACACAAATGCTAAGCAAGTTGACAGCAAAAATAAATTTCACCATAATTTTTCAATTGTCCTAGTATCTAAGAATGATTGATAGATTTCACTTTCACCCAAGAATAAAAAAATTTATTTTGTCAGGAAATATCAAGTCATATTTACATAAATATCCACACAAATGCTGGCAAATTCACAGAAAATACATATATCTGGCTCAAACAATAGGAATGGCATCAATAGAAAATACACCTACTACAGTGATAAACTTAAAAAATATTGCATGAATGAAAAATTGATGACAGAATTTAAATATATCCTTGTAAACAACACTTGAATTTGATATATTTGCACTAGTCTAAGCTTAGACTGGAATCCCATAGTACATGATGTAATATGCATGTTCATCTTCATCACATTTTACAACTTTATATACCTTAAATTTTGCCTCAGTATTAAAGGGACAAAAAGATGAATGCTCAGATAGAAAACAAAACATAGAAATCTTAGCTTATATTATATAAATACCAAACTATCAATTGGGCATGCAAAATGAAACTCGGAAATCAATTGAAAATAATTATACCTCTCTGATGGACTTTTGAATGTCAATAAGACCACCGACATCATCCCACCCAGACCGACCCCCTTCAGAAGCAGATTTAGTGATGTCACGCATGGCAACAGGAAGAAAATCATGCATTGCCCTAGAAAAATCATCCCTATTTAAAGTGGCTTTTTCATGCTTGTCGGCCAAAAGATAAGGCATAAATCGACCAACAGCAGCATGAATGGTTCTATCAACCAATATTTCCTGAAACAACAATATATTTATCAATTATAGTTCCAATAGCAGCATGGTAATTATACAAAAGTCACTTGCCAAAAAATAATACATAGAAGTAGCTATGACCAAAAAAATTATGTGGCTAATTTGCAAATGACTATTGACAAAAGATTTCATAGAAAACCTTCACTTCTGAAAGAAAGCAAATCCAAGTAATGAAATACGTAATAATAAAAAAATGTCCCATTATATTATGACATAACACTAAGGATACTAACAATAATATATATACATAAATAAGAACATATGTGTTCTTAACCTCCACAAAGGCATATATATTTTCACAAAACATGTTGTACTATGGGCATTGCTTATACGTACACTAGCATTTTCTAGTAAGGGGAGTTCTAGATCTCACTAGTGTAGTCAACATGACCAATGTTCTCACCTACAAAAGCAATGTCATATTAAAAGCAAATAATGAAATGTGCCAAACGTACAACATTTAAGCATGGAAACATGGGAGCAATATAATAGCTACAGTAGCTTTGCATTAAAAGATACTTTTACAAGTGCATTCAAGTAGTTTTAACCATCCAACGAGTATACTAAATGAAGCTGAATACCAGATCATATGCATCATAGCCATCGCATTTGGAAGCTACATCTACTAAGATGCTATCAGCACATTGTAAACAACGCCTCTGAATTTCATGTTTCAGTATGGCCGCACGTTCCGTGGCAGCAGGAGCAGGCAGTTGTATGTGAAAGTCAAACCTTCCTAATAAACAACCAGATCCCAAATATGAAATTTAAAATAAAAGACATGTTGTAAAATAGGATCTTTCAGATCCACTGCAATTCATAGAATAATACTCATTTTACATGCAGAAAGACAAACCTGAAGAGCTTAATGACTGTGGTATACTCTCTAAAGATTGTACACAAGCTGTGAAGGCAAGGGGGCCAACTCCACAAGAGATCTTCCTTTTTTCCTGTTCAGCGTGTTAATAAATTTTATTAACTCGAAACTGGATGACAAAGGGTAGCCATAGTGACAGTAATATTGAAAAGCAAAAGTATGGTCATTACATTGCTACACGAAGAACTTGTAGAATAGATTACAATATTAATGCTACCTGGTTATGTTTAAATAGAAATAGCCAGGACATAAAAGTAAACAAGATTGTGTAGGAAAACTTTTAATAGGCTGTTTACTAGAATTACTTGAGCGACAATATTTCTTACTCAATTTTCCCAAAAAATGGGTAAGTGACCAACAAGGGATGAGGAGCTAATTGGAAAATTATATGTATATTTGCCATCTATCTTTTTCCTAATTAGCTTCTTTGTCTCTTAAAAAGAAGAACGATTTAAATATTTGGTTCTCATTATATACAAGTTTATGTTTTTGTTTTTTAACAACTCATAATATAGCATACAATTTGTTACAACGCAAGGGCATAAACAATAAAATAAAGAAAAGTCAACTGAAAAATTGATGATGCATAAATAAATTAAATAGCTAACAGATTAATCTTAATATCAGCATCAGCATCAGTGGTACCATCTCATTAAATGAGGGACTAAGTATACATGAAAAGATTGTTACCCCATATTCGTCCATAATGTCTATCAAAAATTCCGTTAATGCAATAACAGAACCAGAAGGTTGAGATCCTTCTGTGTCAGTAGAGGATGGAATAATGCTATCAAGATCGTCAAGTATGACCAGAGATGGTGCATGATCTAAAGCCTCACAAATGTAGCCAGAGAGTGCATGGCGAACAGTCAAGGCCTTTTCTGAAGCAAGCCGAGAGCAAGATACAAAAACTCTGCAAACATAAACCCAAAATTTTAGCATTAAAGTTCCTCCTTCAAGAACACCTTAGATACTGCCATATAAACGAAACTCAAATTTCAGATGATAATTCACATAAAGTATTTCTTATTTGAATTGAAGTTCATAAATCTGCCAAAGAAAATAAGTTCATACATGTGTGCTAAAAGGTCATCATGTTCCTGAAGAGATTTTGCAACGCCTCTTGCTAGTAATGACTTTCCAGAGCCCTATTAACAGCAAAAAGGAAAAAGCCTTTTTAACAATTAAAATTATACCAATATCAGATACGGTGTGCAGACAAATATAGCAAAGCACTGTCCAGCATTGTAAATAAACCCAATAACTTAAAGATGAGACTTTGGTAGTTAACGTCAAATTTATTAGTCTTAAGTTTTCTTTGCTTATTCATGTAATGATCCCTAAGTTGGTGCAATACTTTCTTGAGTAGAGCTGATAGAGCTGATATATAAATATGAGAACTCTCCTCAGCCTTCCAAGCATTAAATCGACAAAGAAAAATAAAATATTTAGAGAAGAACTCACAGGAGGCCCATATATCAGAACATGTCCAGGGAGAGGAAGACTGTAGGAACTAAACCACATCTTAGAAGCAGGAGATAACAACACCATTAACCCTGCATTTGGAAAAATATGAGCTCATAAATTTTTCATTTTTATTGAAAATATGAAAAACGTTTATGGAAAAAAAAAATTGGAAAACATTTATCAAACGCATTTATGTTTTTGGTTTTTTAAAAAACCAAAAACGTAAACGAAAAACAGAAAATAAATTTTAACAAACATATCCTAAATAAATTGTTCCTTTTAGGGTCTACAAAGAGGAGTCAATATAATTTCGAACTAATAGCTCTCAATCATGGAAAGTTGCATTTCATTAATTGCTCGATGCTGCCAACTACACAGAAAAACAAACATGTTTAAACCTAAATATTTTCCAGCAGTTCGAAACTTGCATCCATATACGAGTAAAAGCATAGTTTGTGAAATGATATGTACTCTACTATACACATAAGTTGCATTGGTTGTTGCATAATATCTGCATGATTAAACTATAACCAAAACAAACCAAACACCAGTTTTCCAACTCTTTAAAGAGGAAAATAAACAATAAAAAAAATGAAACAATAAAAATAACGTCAATCTTAGATCAGAACACAAAATTTGTTATAAAGTATTTTATTCCTTACAGTTTTATTGAGTGCTACTAGGTTGATCAAGTGGTTTGTAAAAGTCAACAACAGTTTTCTAAAGCAAAAGAAAATATAAATGACGTCAATCTTATAGATTAGACCACAATATGTTTCAATTTGTTTCCCATGCTATGGATCTAAGTCAAATCGATAGAACAAAATCTGAAGAAAATATAAATGATGTCAAACTACAGAAAATATAAATGATGTCAATCTTCTATGTTGTTATTACTGAATCCTTATTGGCAGGTTAAAACAAATTCCATAGCCAGGGATCTAGAGTCAAATCGATAGAACTCTTCTTGTCAGTGTTAGTTTTGGGCCTGTAAGGATGTCGCAATGTATATCCCCTTGAGAGGAACCCATAATTTTTTAGGAGAAAAAAGAGTGACATTCTATCAGATCTAAAAAATCTCCAGACAAAAATTCTCGAAGTCCTTGTTTTGTGTGTAGGTCAGTCTCTACTCTCCATAAATACCTAAATTGAAAACCAACAGATACTAGACATTTGATTAGCCAAAAAATGTATGCTACTACATTCAACTCTAATGGCCTGATTGAAGTTTCACATGAATAAGAGTTAACAAACATTTAAAGGCATAAAGAAAAGAAAGAAAGTACCTACTGTTTATCACATCCGAAGCAGATGTTCCCATCCAGCTCAAGGAAGATATATCACAACTACTATCTTCATTGAATATCCTCTCACTGACAGAATTAAAGGATACAGGGTCTCCCACTTCCACCTTTTCAAAAACAGCTAGGCCTCCCTGATTATTGTTCCTTTTATTTTTTTCATCCAATACAAGCTCATATGCATATCCACCATCATGAGATTCATCAAAAGTAGTTAATAAATATAAAATTTGAACTGGCAATTCACTAGTCTCATTTCTGCGTTCCAGAGTACCATTACACGATGCTTGTACCTTCTCTTGAGCCACAAACTTGTAGTTTTTCACTTCAAAGTGAAGCAAGGTTCCATGTCCTAAAACCAATGAATTAACTTCTTCTCCTGTATTTGACGAAATGGCTTCTAATTGGGCAAGGAACCATGCCTTAAGAAGACTTTGTAATCCCTTTCGGTTATCAGACTGGTAAGCAACATCCTCATCCTTCTTACAATGGGATTCACAAGAAAAAGCAGCAATAACTTCATCATAAGTTGACCAATCTGCAATCTTCATATAGGTTCCTGAGCTAGTCTTGAGAAGCATATCTTTCTTTTTATGATTTTTATTGCTATGAAGTACTTCTAAACCATTTTTCTCAGAAGCCTTATCTTTACCTGGCATTTTAAAGTGGCAAGGAGAAAGTGAAAGAGAGGGAATATCTTTCTTCAAAACATTGCATCCCTTTAAATAAACCCCTGCAAGCATTGCAGCATTCATATCATACCAGATATTGTAAATAAAAGGATACAAAATACTGTTGGAGAAATAATAACGAAAGAGAAAGGGGTGTGTGTGTGTGAGAGAGAGAGAAATAGTAGTGATTAGCCTACAAATGTTTAACCATCCACAATTCTAAGAGGAAGAAAAGGAAAAGATATAGCAAGCAATCATCATACAAAATGTACAGTAGAAGATCAAACTTGCAGCACATGAATAGATAGATTCAGATTCAAGGGAACAAAAAATTCCAAACCATTACAGCTCTCAAAAATTTATTCAGACTTATGGTCCACATACAAATTGGGTTTCCGATATTTTCAGTTGACATGCAAGAGAGTGTTTTTTAAGCTCAATTCAGTTTTTGTGTGAAAGTCTAGGGCCATGCACTTTTGGGCAAGGTCCATCCTTCGTTTACTAATAATAATTTCCTAGGAAGGGTCAGCAAAGTCTCAAAAATATAAGCAAACAGGACAAAATATCATGGAACTAGAACTGAGAAGATAAAGAATTAGAGAATTCATATATAGGTTACAGCATAATGATCAAATGCTTAACCAATCACAATGCCCCAACACAAATTTTCAAATGGATGTAAATTACTAAAAGTGACGATCTATGCTAATTATCCATGTAAATAGTAAACAGTTTAAAGCTGATGGTGGATCCAGAAATTTACTTTAGAGGAACCAGCTTTCTATTAACATAATTTTGTTTGGCATTATCGCAATTTATACACACAATGACTACTTCATAGATGGTATAAAAATAAATTTAATATTCAAACCATTTCTATTACTTGAAAAATTGTTATAAAAGGCTTAAATATTTTTTCTAAAAATAAAATAAATAAAATTGAGGGTACACATGTGCTCCCCCGATCTCTTATTGCCTCAAGCCACCATTTAAAGAGAAGTATAAAGTAGATGATTATGTTGGACCTAGGTACAGTGGACGCACATGAATGCAAGCTGGCTCTCAAGTAGACACGGAGACATTGAGCAATCATCACATGCCCTTTAGCCACTGAATCTGAAATCAACAAACGAACAATTGCTTGATGCTGTTCTTTTTTGTCAGTAAAAGTTCCATTTTTAGCTTCCTGTGAAGTTGAGCTGCTTTTAACTCTCAATGCATCATTTCCAGAACTTTTTACCCTGTCCTTGGATGGTAAACGTGGTACTACAGCTACTAACTGAAGAGAATCTAGTGAGAAATTTTTTGCTGTTTCTGGATGAACGATAGCAACAGAAGTGAGGCTTACACCAAGCTCAACACCTTTGACAATAATTTTGTGAATAAATCTCTTGTCAGCATCTTGAATGCGAAGCAATGCCTTTCCAACATGTTTGTTACTGGAAGATAGCATGTAAGAATCTTCATTCAAAATAACATTTTTCTTGCGTCTCTTTGGAGCAACAGCAATTTCAGTTCCTGGCACAAGTTGCACTGATAAAATCTATAGGTCAGAGTCAGACATAAACTCCAGTAGACATAAGATTTTATAAGATATGAAAAGTTAGAAATATTCAATACACAACTACTGTGCCTATCCCTACATATTTCAGCCAAAGGTGGAAAAACAATATTTTGTATTCTACTTGTAGAATACATGGAGAAAACAATGAAAGAAAAATTAATTTAACCACTGAACAAAATAAAGCACACCTACCCGTTTCCCTTTAGCTAGCACCAGCAGTAACAGTGAAATCACAAGATGATACAAAAATATAATACCAAAAGCCATAAAATAAGGATTAAATAATAGCTCAACCAGAATTATCCTTTTAATCCTTGCAGCACTCATACAAAATGAAGAAAATATTACCAGACACAATTTTGTTAAATCACAGCTGGTGGCAATCTAGATTTTCTAAGTTAATTATATATCAAAGTTCTAGACTGCTTTGGATTATCATTTCAAATTTAACAACATAATATGGCATATAATATTATATTATTTATACATACTCATATATTTAAGTATAAATGCATGAATTTATGTATGTACATAAATACTTAAAAAGAAAATTAAATTAAAAAAAAAATAAAGAGTAGATAATGTAGAACAACAGCAAACTTCACTCGAATAAACTACAACATATTATAACATTAAGCATTTAAAGAACTCAGCATCTTACCCACCGCTTTCTTGGGGAAAGTTGAAGTAACAAGGAATGAAATGCTAGTGCGGCCATGCAACCACAAAGGAAATCTCATTGCTTCTTGGACAATCCTGACCTGTTGGCAGTGGTGGCATTCATTAAAACTTCAACATTACTGAATAAGAGGAAATATTCTCCACTCACAATAACTAGGAAGGAAAAAAATACATGGAGAATTAATTTTTCATGGGAAAAGGCCAACGATTAGGAGAAAAAGAAAAGAAAAAAAAAACTATGAAACTGCCCAAATTTTTAATGATTTATAAAGACCGAAACAAGTAACACAAAGCCACTTCACATATACATAAAAAAGAAACCATTCAATATATATAATTTCAAAAGTTTTTTTACGACAGACAACAAGAAGGCCAGTTCGTACGCCTTGAAATTAAAATCTTATATTCTGGGCTTAAAATTTAGGACTATACCAACACAAAAAAACCATGCAAATTCTAGCTTGGCTAAAACACAAGGAGGTGACCTCTTCTCGCTCATTTCTTTGAGAAGACAATCGAATAAGTACTATGGCAAACTGTTACCGAAACAACTACTGAATGAATTGTTTCATAATCTAAATTGAGATTAGCGGTTAACTATGCCAATCTTACATACAATTCTAACTACCGATAAGAAACCAACTCAAAACCTGCAAGAGCAAAATCCTCAAAAAACAGGGTTTCAAACGCCATTTTATGGACTGAAAGGGAGTAAATGAAAACAAATTGGAAACAGAAAATAGATTCTAAGAGGCAGCCTTATGGGGCAAAAATCAATACCTGCTTCAAAATGGCTGCCTCTGCAACCTCCGAGTTAAGCTCCAAAACTTCCCAATCATCCTCATTATTGGGTTCAATCGTTACCAGAGTAGCCTTCGGCACATTCGAAAGAGCTCGGACTTGAACCCTCGTACGATCTCCCAAAGAAATGCACTCTGCAAATTGCTGAGCAATCTAGCATCCACAATTTCCACACAAACAAAATCAACGAAAAACAAAATTAAAACTCAAATAAAAAAAAAGGAATCTTAAAAAAAAAAAGAAAAAAAAAGAACCTCAATTGCCGAAGAAGAAGAAGTTGCACCGGACCATGCGACGACCCAGCGATTGTCGCCGGTGCGAGAGCAGAGCTCGAGAGCGAGAACTTCGCTGAGGAGGCCTGAGTGCGACTGTGAGGAGGACTGGAGGGTTTGGATTAGGAGAAGAGGGAGGGAGACAAAGCAGTTGTCTATGCCGGCGACCAACTTCACCTCCAAGTCCATTGCTACAAGAGAGATTTGATTTAGATGTTAGGGCTCAGAGGAGAAGCGCGTGAAGGGACGCTCCTCCTCTACTAAGAATCCGATTATATGTAGCAGAGTATGAGGTGAGAGCGATGGAGAAGATTGAAAGTGAGGTTTTGCGTCTCCCAAAGCTGCTGCTTTGGAATTTCTTGGACTGGTTGATATCCCGGATGTCGCGGCCGTCTGCAATGAAACGACACCGTTTTCTCATCCTCCCATTTCCTAGTGTGGTTACTGTTTTTTGGAAAGGGCGATTGTACACGTACCGTCAAAATATTTAACATTTTTGGCAAGGGATATCGGGATAATCAGTGATTCTAACCTAACATGTTAATATGACACGATTCCGCTGCATTCTTACGGATTTGAATTTGTATATAACGGGTTAGGTCGGCAACGGATCACTCCGTTAATGATCTATTATTTTAACGGATTGACTTATAAAAAATTTAAGGGTGGACACGGTCTGATTTGGCTCGGTTTTTTATAAAAATTCAGACCAAATTATAGTTTGCGGTTTAACTTAATGACAAACAAAATCAAACCGTTAAAACCATTCAAACCAAACCAAACCGTTCAAGAACGGTTTGGTTTAGCGGTTTAGACTGCGATATTTAATTTTATAGTCCAAAATGAAAATTGTAAACATACTAAACATAAGAAGAAAAACATAAAATTCATCAAACATCCCAAACAAAATATTGCAGTTCAAAATGAAAATTGTAAACATCCCAAACATAAAAAGAAAAACATAAAATATATCAAATATCCCAAACATCCCAAACAAAATATTACATTTTACAATTCAAACATTAATAAAAAAAATTAAATAAAAAAATATATTAAAATTAAAAGTAAAACTAAAACTCTCAGTAATATCTATTAAATATATATATATATATTAATAATAAAAAATATTATAAATATATTATATATTAAAGTGCGGTTTGGGTTGGTTTGGTCTAAAAACCATCCAAACCGCAAACTAAACCGTTAGTTGCGGTTTGGTTATATACTAAACCAATCCAAACCGTTTTGTTCCATAAACCGAACCAAAAGTAACGGTTTGGTTCGGTTTCGCGGTTTGGTTCGGTTTTTGCCCACCCCTAAAAAAATCTATTTAACTTGTTAAGATTTTTTTTTTTTAATTTGCCTAGACAAAAAAAGTTTATAAGTTGAAATAGAGAATTTAAAAATAATAGCATATTTATGATTTATGAATATTTACTCAACTTATATATCTATTTTTTTATATTTTACAAATTGTATAATTATGTTGTTTTGGATCATTGTAAATATTAATTTTCAAATTTTGTAAGAATAGAAGTAGATTGATATATATTTGTGTGAAACTATTTGATTGGATATGTGTTAAAAAATAATGTCTTTAAACTTTCAATATTTCTTGCCCGTGGGTTGGACCACACATAAAATTCTATGAAAAAGCTTAAACTATAATTTTTTGTGATTATTATTTGAATCAGTATTATCCATCTCAATTAGGTCTTATATATTTATCGTATTAAATATATATATATATATATATTTTGTATTTGTATGTTTGGAGCTTTCATATTAATATGGTTGTTCCACTTTTATTGTCATTCCAACGTTGTTTTTAGGACACAATTGATTTTGCATTTTTGTTTTTATTTCTCTGTCTTTTTTTGCTATTTTTATCTACGATAAAGATGTTGTAGTACACTATCCTTCATCTTTTTTAGTACATTTAACAAAACTCATTGTGTTTTGTTATTTTTTTAACATGTATTAAGTATGTTATTTTAATTTTTATTATTGATTTATAAAAAGATGTGAGTATTATATCATTTATACTTGTGTTTTATTATATTATTTATTAACTATTAATAAGTATTTTTTATTTTATAAAAAATAATAATTTGTAATTAAGTTTACGGTGTTAACGGGTTAGATAACATGTTACACAATAATTTAATAAATGGGTTTGGGTTTACAAATTTCAACACGAAATATAGATCAGGTTTGGGTGAAATTTTTTTAACACGAACACGAAGTGACACGACACGAACACAAAACGATATAACACATTGCCAGATTTAAAAATCACAAACAAAAGAAGGCTAAAAGATATATAGCACTCACAATGAAAAGCACGTAAATGGCTTCTATGTCAATATGAGTTCCTCTTGATTTTCCATCTGTTTGTTTCGCTACTTCTTATTAGGAGCTATGTCTCATTCTACCCAAGGTGTCTTTCAATAGTGGTCTCACATGGACAAGCTATAGAGAAAGATTCTCTCTCAAGAACCATTGAGAAGGCTCAACATCCATTCAATGAATAAGAGCAATTTTGATAGATCTGATTATATCTTATTTGGTAAAGTATTGACAACAAAAGAACTTTAAAAAGTTTACAATGACAGAGTTACTAAAACTTTGAGGTTGAACAAAAGGATTCAGATAAAAAAGGTTGCAGACAACACTTCTAAATTTAATTTTGGTAGCAAGGAATATAGAGATTCTATCTATCAGAATAGACCATGTCCCTTATTAACAGTGCTCATATGGTTATAAAAGATTGGCCCAGCGACAAAGCAATCAGTGTGGTGGTTTTCAACACATCAACCTTCTTCATTCAAATCTATGGCTCATTTTTACATGAAAAAAATGACTAAAACGCTTGGGAATAGACTAGGAATTATACATGAAAGCTCCAAAATAGAAGAAGTATGGATGCATAGAGAAAGTTTAGGGTTGACATCTTTGTGAAAGACCCTATCCTTGTCGAGATTTTCTTGGATGGAGACAAAAGAGACGACCTTCGGATTCAATTCAAGTATGAAAGTCTCACGAACTTTTGCTACATCTTTGGGCTGCTTGATCACGTGATAGGAAGGTGCAATTTTAGAACTCCAGCAAGGGTTACATATTCAAATGGCATTTCGTCCAAACTATTTGGGTCGTGGTTAAGGGCAGAGAAAAATGGAAGTTTACTGTTTATTAACTTGTTCGAGGCAATTATGGCAGATGAGCAAAGGCTTCTCGAGGATCTAAAGCTTGGTTCGAGAAATATCCATTTTGGTGAAAATGGAAATCTAAGGATGGGGAAGTGACTTGGTCAAATTTAATCCAGAAAAGGAGTAACATAATGATATGGAGATGTGTAAGGAGCTGGCAACACTAGACTTTTCACTAAAGAGTTTAGAATTGGGAAGTGAGAAGGCTCTCCAGTCGATGGTTATCAATAAATTTGAAGCCTAAACATTGAATTGAATTAGCTAGCAAAATAGGCAGCATACTTGATTCAACAAATCTCAGCCAATAAGAGTTTGGAGAAAATCATTTGATGATATAGACCTAGATTTATTGACATATACTTGGATAAGAACTCATGCTTTTATTGTCCCATCTAGAGAGAAAGCAAGTTTAATCAATAATGTGGGCCTCAATAGAAAATGGGCTGCTCAAGTATCAATGCAAAACAGCCTAAAAAGTTTATTGATTCAAGAGAGCTCTGAGACTTATGCAACAATATCCAGTCCAAATACCTTTTCTTTTCTAGATAGGGTTATCAAAAAGCATGCTATGCACAACTTATCCATTTCATAGGAAAGATGTACCTTTAGATCAGTGAGACAATGAAATTAATTAAGATGGAAGGGAAAAAAGGACTAAGGCAGAGAGAATGTCACAATCATGGAAGAATGATGTAACACACAATCTTATAGGAGCTCTTCACAAAACTGGGATAAAATGGGAGAGCTCAAAGCATCAAGGGCAACCCTCAAGATGACATTTGGATTTTTAGATGGCTAATGAGGTAGACTGAGACATGCCTCATTGCAGCAATGAATCTGGTTTCATGATTTGTCTGATCAAGCGCTGCAACTCCTTTTTGCTTCTTGAAGAGCTCAAAACGATGCATATGCATAAGTAATTCTGATGTTTTCTCAATAGTTTAATCAAAAAGTTCAAAATGGGCTGTGTCTTCTTAATGAAAATGAAAAGAAACAGAGGTTAGATAAAGAATGTTTGTAAAAGGCTAGGGTTTCACAATTTTGAGATTGTAGAACCAAAGGGTTTGGCATGAGGGCTATGTGGAATGATGATTTGGCTCTTAATTGCATTTGGGAATTGGATAAAACAATTTGCAATGATGTTCTTGATACGGAAAGGAAAAAAATTGGAGTCTCTATACTTGCTATAGGACAACATATTATAGGGAGGAACAAAGATTTTGGGACCCATTGGAGGAGATGACCTCGAAACAACAAATTCTTTGGCTTCTTATTGAAGATCTTAATGGGTTATCAATGGACAAGAAAAATATGGTTGGAGAAGAGTGGGAGAAAAGTGATTGTTTTTAAAATAGCTTCTTAACAAGGTTAGAGGTGTGGAT
Source organism: Ochetophila trinervis (assembly GCA_003254975.1). Lineage (NCBI taxonomy): Eukaryota > Viridiplantae > Streptophyta > Magnoliopsida > Rosales > Rhamnaceae > Ochetophila > Ochetophila trinervis. The sequence continues at coordinate 48,927 of QANX01002813.1, read as the reverse complement.
TTGGGTTATTGTGGAAGATAATTCACTTAGGTTAGCAAACATGATAGATTTGATCATATTAGAGAACATTTAGATGGAGTTGTTGCTGCTAAAGAATGGCTAGAAGAACATCCAGCTGCATAGTGCATCATCTTGCAATGGATGGAAGAATTAGACCATTGCCATTATTTTGGTTCAAACTACCAACACAATTAATCAGAAAAAGGCCATTTCGATTATTTTATGCTTGGATGACGAACAATTTGAGCTTCTAGGTTATTGGTAGAGCTTGTGATGTGGGCATCGAGCGCTCTTCTAGCATGGATATTCGTGGTGAAGACATTGTGCTGCCAAGTGGACCAGTGATGCGTTCTCGAGCTAAGAAGATCAAACCGGGAATGCTTGGACTTGTGAAGAGAATAATTGATGAAGATCGATTCAAGTATCCACATGATCCAAACACTTTTATGAGGCATAATGATGATTTAAGCATGATGTCCAACCAAGGAATGAAGCTGGTAATGCTGCTCGGGAGTTGCAAAGACGAAACGACATAATTTTAGCCATTTTTGGATTTCAATGGCAGTTTCATAATTTAGCTATTTTCGGATTATAATGGCAGTTTCGTAATTATTGCTATTTCCAGATTATAATGGCAGTTTTGTAATTATTTATTTTTTCGGATTATTTTTATTTAGGGTTAGTTTTTAGCCTTAGGATTACTTTCCTAATTATTTTATGGTCTAGATTGATTCTTAACCTAACCCTAATATCTATATAAAGGGAGGGGTTACTAGCTTGTAAGACAACTTTGATTATTGATTAAATAGAATCTATTCTTGTTTTTCAACAAGACTTGTGTGTTCCAAGTGAGGATAGTTCTT
>QANX01002813.1:0-46968 GCA_003254975.1 Ochetophila trinervis | reverse complement strand
AAAGCTCTTACGACAATCTTTGGAGGGTGAGTATAGAAGGATGGAAGAGAGATTGACTTCTAGGATGGAAGAAACATTGAAATCTAGGATGGATGAGATGATGGAGCAAATGAGGGAGATGACCATGGCCATGTCCAATACTACTAGAAGGGAAGGAACACGACCCAGGAGACAAGAAGTAATTGTTTCCGATGAAGACGAGTATGAAGTCCAAACTGTAAGAAGAAAACCTAGGAGAGAGGAGACAAGAGGAGGAAGGGATGACAACCTAAGATCAATTAAGATGCACATTCCGCCATTCAAGGGAAGAAGTGATGCCGAGGCATACTTGGAATGGGAAAAAAAGGTAGAGTTAATATTTGATTGTCACAATTACTCTGAGGAGAAGAAGGTTAAACTAGCTGCAGTGGAGTTCACCGACTATGCTCTAGTTTGGTGGGAGCAACTTATACAGTCAAGGAGGAGATATAGAGAAGATTCGGTCTCAACTTGGGATGAGATGAAGAGAATTATGAGGAAGAGGTTTGTACCATCCTATTACTATAGAGAGCTTCATCAAAAGTTACAGAGACTCATACAAGGGTCTAGGTCCGTAGAAGAGTATTACAAAGAGATGGAGATGATTATGATAAAGGCCAACATTGAAGAGGATAGAGAAGCTACAATGGCAAGATTTCTAAATGGAATGAACAAAGATATTGCCAAGGTGGTTGATCTACATCCATATGTAGAAATAGAAGAAATGGTCAACATGGCTATTAAAGTGGAAAAGTAATTGAGAAGTGAAGGGTCATCAAAAGGATTTTCTAGCTCCAATTCAAAGTGGGGTTCCAATTCGAAGTGGAACAAGTATGACGACAAGAAGAGAGAAAAGAACTTGGAGACCAAAGAGAAAATTGGAGATGCATCCAAGTTCAAGGATAAGAGTGCCAACCCAACAAGATGTACTTGTAATCCTAAAACTTCTAGTACTTCTAGACATAGGGACATAAAATGTTTTAAATGTCAAGGGTTTGGGCATATTGCTTCCGAATGTCCAAATAGGAAAACTATGTTGATGAGGGGTAATGAAGTAATGTCGGAGTCTGAGTCCAATGAGGAAAGGCCACCAATAAAGTATGATTCTAGTGAGGAGGAGGATATAGAGTATCCCGTGGTTGGAGAGTCCCTAGTAATTAGGAGGGTTTTAAATTTGAAGGTGAAGGAAGATGGACTAGAACAAAGGGAGAATATTTTTTACACTAGATGTTTTGTAAATGGTACAACTTGTAGTTTAATCATTGATGGGGGTAGTTGTGCTAATGTTGCTAGTACTACTTTGGTTGAGAAGTTGAGACTAGTATGTGAAAAACACCCTAACCCGTATAGGTTACAATGGTTGAATGACAGTGGGGAGATTAAGGTAAATAAGAGAGTGAAAGTTGCATTTTCTATTGGAAAGTATAGTGATGAGGTTTTGTGTGATGTAGTACCTATACAAGCGGGACATATTTTGTTGGGTAGACCATGGCAATCCGATAGGAGGACTATCCATGAAGGTTTTAAGAATATGTATTCTTTTGAGCACAATGGAAAGAAAGTCACACTTGCACCATTATCTCCAAAAGAGGTGTATCTTGAACAATTGAAACTATCCAAAGTTTCCCATGGGGATTTGGGAAGTGAGGCAAATAAAATAATTGAGTGTAAAAAGGCCAAGAGTGAAAAGAATAAAAATAAAGGCCCAATGGTGAGTGATTACACTAGTAATAAAGAGGAAAGTGCAAGAGAGAAAAGTGAGAAGAGTGAAAAGAAAAAGAGTTTTTATTGAAAAGAGAGAGAAATCAAGAGTGCATTCTTAGGCAACAAAGCAATATTGTTGGTAAGGTTTCGAGAGATTTTGCTTTGTGAAACTAACCTTAACCCCGATTTGCCTAGTGTTTTTGTCTCTTTATTGCAGGATTTTGACGATGTTTTCCTAGAAGAGATGTCGACTGGATTGCCGCCATTGAGAGGTATTGAGCACCAAATAGATTTTGTACCTGGAGCAAGCATTCCAAACCGACCAGCCTATCGTAGCAATCCCGAGGAAACGAAAGAGTTACAAAGGCAAGTGGAGGAGTTGCTAGCAAAGGGTCATGTTAGGGAGAGCATGAGTCCTTGTGCTGTACCGGTCTTATTGGTACCCAAGAAGGATGACACATGGATGATGTGTATTGATTGTCGAGCAGTGAATAAAATAACGATAAAGTATCGTTATCCCATTCCTAGGTTAGATGATGTGCATGATGAATTGCATGGTGCTTGCTTATTTACTAAGATAGATTTAAAAAGTGGATACCATCAAATTCGGATGAAGCAAGGGGATGAGTGGAAAACTGCTTTTAAAACAAAATATGGTTTATATGAATGGATGGTTATGCCTTTTGGGTTAACTAATGCTCCTAGTACATTTATGCGATTATGAACCATGTTTTAAGGGAATTTCTAGGAAAGTTTGTGGTTGTATATTTTGATGATATTTTGATATATAGTAAAAGTTTAGTTGACCATGTGATGCATGTTAGCCAAGTGCTAGATGTGCTTAGAAAAGAGAAATTATATGCTAACCTTAAAAAGTGCACATTTTGTATAGATAGGCTTGTTTTCCTTGGTTTTGTTGTGAGTGCACAGGGTGTTCAAGTAGATGAAGAGAAGATCAAGGCTATCAAGGAATGGCCTACACCTAAGAATGTGTCTGAGGTAAGAAGTTTTCATGGTTTAGCTGGCTTTTATAGAAGGTTTGTGAAGGACTTCTCTACCGTAGCTGCTCCTTTGAATGAGATTGTCAAAAAAGAAGTAGGTTTTAAATGGGGTAAGGAACAAGAACATGCATTTCAAACTTTAAAAGATAAGTTATGTTCTGCTCCTATTCTTGTTCTACCTAATTTTGATAAGATGTTTGAGGTTGAATGTGATGCTTCTGGGATTGGTATAGATGCTGTTTTGATGCAGGAAAAACGTCCCATTGCATTCTTTAGTGAGAAGCTAAATGGAGCTCAAATCAAGTACTCAACGTATGACAAGGAGTTGTATGCACTATTTCGTGCCCTGGAGGTGTGGCAACATTATTTGCTTCCAAAGGAGTTTGTGATTCATACCGATCATGAATCTTTCAAACACATCAAGGGACAAGGAAAGCTCAACAAGAGGCATGCAAAGTGGTTTGAGTTCATAGAGAGTTTTCCATATGTGATATGCTACAAGCAAGGTAAGGAGAATGTAGTAGCTGATGCATTATCTTGAAGGTATGTCCTCATAACTACATTAACTTCTAAGTTGTTAGGTTTTGAGCATTTGAAAGACATGTACGCAAGTGATTCTGATTTTAAGGATATTTATGTTGCATGTGATCAAGGTGCATTTAATAAGTTCTATAGACATGATGGTTTTATGTTTCGTGGTTCAAGAATTTGTGTGCCTAATTGCTCTATTAGAGAATTGCTTGTTAGAGAATCACATAGTGGTGGTTTAATGGGTCATTTTGGTGTGCACAAGACTTTAGATGTTTTAGTTGAACACTTTTATTGGCCACATATGAAAAGGGATGTTCAAAGAATTTGTTCTCATTGTATTGTATGTAAACAGGCCAAGTCTAAGTCTATGCCACATGGGTTATATACACCTTTGCCTATTCCTAATGAGTCTTGGGTTGATATATTCATGGATTTTGTCCTTGGATTACCTAGAACTAGGAAGGGTAGGGATAGCATATTTGTGGTTGTTGATAGATTTTCTAAGATGGCAACTTTATTGATTGTCATAAGACTGATGACGCTACAAATATTGCTGACTTGTTCTTCAGGGAGGTTGTAAGACTGCATGGAGTGCCTAGAACTATTGTGTCTGATAGGGATGTGAAATTTTTGAGTCACTTTTGGAGAGTTTTGTGGGGTAAGTTAGGTACTAAATTGTTGTATTCTACTACTTGTCATCCACAAACCGATAGTCAAACGGAGGTGGTTAATAGGACTCTAGGTACTTTGCTTCGTGCTATTGTTGGTAAGAATTTGAAAACTTGGGAAGATTGTTTACCTTTTATTGAATTTGCATATAATCGAACTATTCATTCTTCTACAGGTTTTTCACCATTTGAGATTGTGTATGGTTTTAATCCTTTAACTGTGTTGGATTTGATGCCTTTACCTTTGAGTGAGATTGCTAGCTTAGATGGACAAAAGAAGGTGGATTTGGTAAAGACTATACATGAGAAGGCGAGGTTGCAAATTGAGAAGCGTAACCGTCTAACTGTTCAAAAAGCAAATAAGGGGCGAAAGCAAATGATATTTGAACCAGGAGATTGGGTTTGGGTACACATGAGGAAGGAAAGGTTTCCTAACCAAAGGAAGTCTAAGTTGGATGCTAGAGGCGATGGACCTTTTCAAGTTCTCGAGAGAATCAATGACAATGCATACAAGATTGATCTTCCAGGTGAGTATAATGTGTCTGCATCATTCAGTGTTGCTGATCTTTCTCCTTTTGACATGGATGCAGATTCGAGGACGAATCTTTTTGAGGAGGGAGGGAATGATGTGGGCATCGAGCGCTCTTCTAGCATGGATGTTCGAGGTGAAGACATTGTGCTGCCAAGTGGACTAGTGACGCGTTCTCGAGCTAAGAAGATCAAAGCGGGAATGCTTGGACTTGTGAAGAGAATAATTGATGAAGATCGATTCAAGTATCCACATGATCTAAACACTTTTATGAGGCATAATGATGATTTAAGCATGATGTCCAACCAAGGAATGAAGCTGGTAATGCTGCTCGGGAGTTGCAAAGACGAAACGACATAATTTTAGCCATTTTTGGATTTCAATGGCAGTTTCGTAATTTTGCTATTTCTAGATTATAATGGCAGTTTTGTAATTATTTCTTTTTTCGGATTATTTTTATTTAGGGTTAGTTTTTAGCCTTAGGATTACTTTCCTAATTATTTTATGGTCTAGATTGATTCTTAACCTAACCCTAATATCTATATAAAGGGGGGGTTACTAGCTTGTAAGATAACTTTGATTATTGATTAAATAGAATCTATTCTTGTTTTTCAACAAGACTTGTGTGTTCCAAGTGAGGATAGTTCTCCTTCTACTTGTTGCATTTGGGAATTAATCTTCTTATCAAAGGTATTTACTTTGTGGCGAATTTCAATTTCATTCTTTGCCTTCTAATTAGTGTTGCTAGATACAATTGTTATCTAGAGGTGCTATAGGGCGGATTTTTACCTAGGGTTTGTTCCATATCATCTTGTGTGTTGGGATTACAGTTTTTTTAAGCTTGGGGTTCTGCATCAGCTTGGAATGAGGATAGGCAAGGAGTTCTGGCGAGGCACAAGTTTAATAGAAGTATGATAAACATCTTCAAGGCTTTGAAAAAATGGAATAGAGAAGTTTTTGGGTTGGCTCATCAGAAATTTTTGGAACAAGAAATGGAGCAACTTTAATAAGATAATGTGGACGAGGAAAAGCATAACCAAATTCGGAAATGATTTAGGGGTACAAAGAGTTAGACATGAGTTGATCAGTGAGCAGAAATCCAGTGAGGTGTGGTTAAAGGCATGGGATAGAAAATTCCTTCCATCTAAGCAGTTTAATGAGGCGGCATAGAAACAAAATTTTGACAACGGTTTTAACAAATTTTTAATGAGATTGAATTCATGATGAATAAAAAATAGCATATTTTTTTACAAAGGATTTCAATGAATTGTTTACATTTTCTTTCCCCCACATTTCGAAAGGTTTGAAAGAATTGGAATCTGCGTGTATCACCCTGGAAGAAACAGAGTTTTGAATCAAATGTCATTTGATGAAAAAATTAAATCAAGTGTCTGGATGTTGCATCCTCTTTAAAGCTCAGGTCCTGATGGCTTCTCGGATATTTTCTTCAAGAAAGACTGGGATTTAGTCTAAAGCAAATTGATAAAATGTCATCCAAAAGTGTCCTAGGAAATGGACTATTCCTTCAAATGCCAATAAGTCTTTCATAGTTCTTATTCCTAAGTTATAGAGCAATCAACCTTTGTAACAAAAAAAAAATCATTTTTCTTATAAAGTGGTAATAAAAATCATTGCGATGCGGTTAAGCAAGGTATTGGACAAAATCATCTCCTAACCAATTTTTTTTTTGTTAAAGGACGATGGACTGTTAAAAGTATAGTCCTAGCTCAAGAGGTGGCACAAAGTATTGAGAAGCATAAGGAGTGGAAGGGTTCGTTGATGTTGAATATTAACATGGAAAAAGCGTATGATAAACTGAAAATGGTTTTTCTTGATGAGAGTGTTAAAGATGTGGGGCTTTGATGAACAATTTAGGAAAATGGTGTTGAGCTATGTAAAGACAGTTTAATTCTAAATGATTTTTCTCTCTCTGCTAGGGTTTCTCTAGTTCTCAGTTATCTAAGCCTATTTTTTATTTATTTCATTTTCCATAATGTTTTTCAGGCAAGTTATGGTCGATTTTGGTGCTTTGTTTTCAGAGATTTAGGTCTTACTTTCTTCGGTTAATATTCCATCGGATTCAAGAGGTTTTACATTGCAGTATGATTCAAGTAACATTTTATTGTCATCTGTGTTGCCATCTGCTAGGGTTTCAGCCAAGTTATAGGTTGCTTTGACTTCACTAAAGTTAAGTGATGTGGATTTGATTGTTGCTGGTTTTGAGTTTGTTATGTTTGTGGAAGTTACAACTATTCCATACATAGGCTTTTGACATTATATAATGTTGAGAAATGATGTTTTTATAGTAATGTTGAATGAGGAAGCATACTCAAAGAGGTTGAAGTTATGTTAGTTCTCTCTTATTGCCTGAGTTGTTATTGAAAAAGGAGTTGGAAGCTGTTATGGTATATTTTAGATTAACTCGCAAGTGCATGAATCAACAAGTAATAAATGGTTTTAAATTAAGAAAACCTGTATCGATCCCACGAGAAATAATGTCTCTAGTGATGAAATTAAATCAATTGTAAATTAAACTTAGAAAATTAAAAGAGAGTTTGTTTGATTGTTGTGTGTATCCAAGCATGAATTAAAAATAAAGCAATATTAAAACAAGAACAAGGCAACAAGTAGTTTATCAAGATTTTAAGAAAACAAGGATTATGACTTCACCACTATTACTCCTATTTAGCTCTAATGCATTATAGATTCATAGGTTAACCCCCCATTTAACCACATATGACTAGAAGTTGATTTCTCAATGCATTCTAATCTAGCAAGCACAACGTATTTAATTATTTCTAATCTAAATACATAAATTTAAGCCCTAAGACATGCAAACCCAATAAATCATGTTAAAGTTGTCACTAAAGCATTCAATATTTCTATAATCATGTATTTTATTGCCCATCCATACTTATATCCCTTATTTCTAAGCCAATATAAATACTTAATAAATCCACCTTTTCATGGAAGCATTAAGAACTACAATAAAATTAACCTTAAACATGAATCAAACTTAAATATGCATTAAACACTAAATATTCGTAATAGGATTACATCATAATCCTCATAGAAAAATAGCTACACATCATCTCTAAATTATCCATCAAATAAATAATAGATAACATAGTTTAAATAGCAAAGAAAATAAGAGTAAAGAAATCAAATCCAAAGTTGATGGCTGCTGGAAATTGGTTCTTCAATCTTCTTTTCTTGGCTTCTCCAAACTACAGTCCAAGTCACAAGGTTGACTCTTCCAATGGCTTGGCCGGATTTTCCTTGCACTAGGCTTTGTGTATCACAATCTTACTATGAAATAACACTCAAAACTGGATATAAAACCTTAAATAAAGCTGTTGTTGCTGTGAGAATGGAGAGAAAAACGTTCAGTCGTGAGGGCTGATGGTAAAACTTTGTGTGTGAGAGAATTATTTTCACTCTCAATGTAACAATGTATTTATAGGAAATGTTTAGAAGAGGTTTAACCCTAAAACCCTTCTAAAACCTAGAGAATATATGAGATAATATGTAAACTCAATTTCCAACTCCTATATTTCCTAGCATGGCTGGCCACCTCAAGGAGAGTAGGGTAATTTGTGTCTCATGTTCACACTAGGAATAAGGAAACATTCCTTATCTCCTTAGAAATCAAATTTATATTCAACTCTAATTCCTTTTAGTCTAGATATTATTCCAAAAAATATAATTAGAATAATATGACATTCCATGTGGCATATTATGTGGCAAATTTTGTACACATGGCTGAAGTGTGGTGACATAGCAGTCCAATCATTAATAGCATCCTAGTAAGCCAAAATATTTTCCTTTTATATCTTCCATGACCGCCAGTCAGCTTCCAAGTACCTTTTGGATAACCAAATGGACTCAGAATTCATTTATTCTGGTTGAAAAAGTCAGGTCTATGTATCATCTTTCAAGGCATATCTTGTTTGCACAATTTGGACACCGGGAGGATACTCAAATTCTAATTTCCCCGAGATTGTGTAAATCTGCTGCAACTGTTGGAAATATTGATTTTGTAAATCAAACTGGCACTGATTGGCCGAACCATTTGCAATGAATTTCATAATTGAAGCCTAGTGAATCAGGAATCATTTTCAACTGGAATTGCACAAAACCTCAAAGTGTGGATCTAGATATGATTTTCTCAATAAAGATTGCGCATAAATACAATAATTCCAGCATTTGTCTTTCTTTTACTCAAAATAGAAAAATACAGTAATTAAGTATTTTTCATCAAAAATTAATCATAAACTATCTTAAAATCAATATAAAAAGTGGCATAAAGACATTAACATTTTATGCCTATCAGAAGCTACGGGAACTTAAGGCTAAATTAACAGGGATTTGGAAGATTGTTAATTGGAAGTTGATATCTATGGGGAAATTTTTCTTTTCTTGTCTTACTTTTTAACGATGATAAAAAAGAGGATTTGGTAATGCGATCTCTAGTTTTGAAATGTGGGGTGTTTCGTCTCCAGGAGTGGTGTCTTGAATTCAATCCCGACACTAAATGGTCGAAGAATGCTCAAATGTGGGTACATTATATCTTAATTTGGTGCTTTAGCATCCTAAAATATCAGCTGACTTGGCTTGATGTATTATAGTGTCGTTTATGTTTTATCAAAATACTTTGTTAGAGAAGTTTGGGCATTTTGCACAGCTTATTATTGATGTAGACTTACCTTCAGATTTGCCTACTCAATTATGCTTAATTGAGAGTTGGAAGTATTACTGTGAATTTATTTTATGAGAATTTGCCCAAATTTTTGTTCAGTCAGTTTCAGTTTTGGACATGCTATAGTTGATTGTAAGAGGCTTGGTATTCATAAGTCGAAGGTGAATATTGAGAATGAAAGGCCTAAAGCTACGAGCAAGTTTGTTGCGAAGGATGAAAGCAAGGTTTCTATAGTTCATGGGACTGTTTCTGAGGCTGAAGCAATTGTTAATTAAAAATTCTTTTTCTATTCTTGCTTTTGATAATGATAATACTTTTATAATGGCGGATCCTTGCAGGAATAAGGATAATAGGGAGATTTTTCCAAGTTTTTGGATTTATTCAATGTCAGATTTGGATGCTAAGACACATGATTGTTCTAAGTCACTGGCTAAAGATGTTAAGGATGTTGAGGAGTTAGTGCACATTGATGATGTTATTGAGGTTGCTATTGTTGAGGGAGCTCAGGCTGCTGTTGATTTCGTGTCCTATGATGTTGAGATTGTTGAGATGTTGCATGACAAAGACTATGTTGTGGATGCTTCGGTTTTGGAGTCTTCGCATTTGGCTATGCTTAATTTTGCTTTTGATGGTACTTCTTTGGAGTAGTTTGATTCTATAAAATTAATCTCAGGTATAATGGGTCTTGGTAAGAGACATGGCATATTACCGAAAAAGGAAAAGAATAAGCGAATACATTAGCAAATTAATGCAGGTATGGCTAGGCCCACCTTCAAATTAATGCAGCAAATACTAAATTAGCTTTTCATACTTGGGCTAAAATAGGAGTTAAATCCTTTTGTGGAAAGTCAGCTTGATAGAGTTTTATGTTCGGATTCATGTCTTGAATTTTGGCACTTGGTCTATAGCTTGGTTTTTCCAAAGCATTATTCTGATCACAGTCCTTTATGGTGAAGTTAGAATTTTTGGTTGTTTCTCGTCCTCCACCTTTTCAGTTTCAAAGCATGTGGTTTTTACATCCTAATTTTAAATCTTTTGTTTGAAATTTTTAGGAGGCCTATGTTCTTGGGAATGCAATTTGGAGGGTTATTTCCATGCTCATGAAGGGTAAAGTTTCTTTAGAAGTCTAGAATAGTAAAGAATTTGGAGATTTGAATTTGGCTATCTGTGGCTCATGATAATTTGAATAAGATTTAAATTCAATTGGAGCAGTTAAAGTTTTTTTTTTTCCAATTTGTTTCAAAAAGAGTCTTCAACTCATGCTCATCTAGACGAGCTTTTGACTTGGGATGATGGTTTGTTAAATGACCATATCAGGTTAAGTGGTTATTTGATGTGGATCGTACCACCTCTTTTTTTTTCATGCTTTGTTGAAGTTTTAGAAGTTAAACCTTTAAATATGTTGAATATTGATGGGGTTATTACTGATGAGGATGCTATTAAATCTCATGATCTTAATTATTATAAGATTTTGTTTAATAATGATGCTACAAATACCATTCCTTCTGAAGATTTCAAAGATGCTATTCCGAGTTTGGTGACTTCTCACAACAATAGTTTTTTGATCGTTTTGCCTACTTATAAGGAAATTAATGGTATTTTTTTGGCATGGATGCTCAAAGTGCTCCGTGTCTGGATGGTTTTACTATTCTTTTTGGGATTAAAGGTAAAAATGTTCAAGATTGTATAATTATTGCATCTGAATGTGTAAATATTCTTAATAGAAAGTGTTTTGGTGGGCATATTGCTTTATAGATGGATTTTAAGAAAGCTTTTGATTTCATGAAATGGAGTTTTATTTTGGAGGTTCGTAAGTGGTTTGGTTTCTCTAATCCATTTGTAGTTGGATTTCAAATATAGCTTAGTCTGCTAGGATTTATATTTTGATTAGGGTTTTGAAGGGGTATTTTAATTGTAATCGTGGCGTTTGGCAAGGGGATCCACTTTCCTAGCTTCTTTTCGCGCTTGTTGAAGATTATATTCGTTTGTTGATGTGTTTGGTCTCCTAAAATAAGCTTCACTCGATAGTTTCTTCTAGAGGATCTTCTGCCCCAACACAATTTGTATATGTTGATAATGTTCTTTTATTTTGTAAAGGTTCGTCCAAGAATGTGTCCCTTTTATGTGATACTTTTAAGCATTATGGTCATATATATGGTCAAGTGGTTGAATGGCATAAGTAGTCCATTTATTACAAGACCAGTGTGTCTAGGGCTCTTCAATAAGCTTTTATTTATACTATTGGTATGTAGCAAGGTAAGCTCCCTTTTGTTTATTTGGGTGTTCCTTCATTTTATGGTTGTCCTAAAGCTGTTTATTTTCAACCTATTGTGGACAAAATTCGGAATAAATTTTCAACTTGGATTGGGCAGCTTCTCTCGATGTCTGGCAGGGTTTGATTGGTAAATTCAATCATTACTTTTATTTTTGTGCATGTTTTTATGATTTATAAATGGGCTAGTGCTTTATTGAATGAATTAAATGTTGGTATTCATAATTTTGTTAGGAAAAGTAACATTGATAAATCTAAGCAAATTATAGCCCTAGAAGGTTTGTTGTCAGCGAATTAAGGTCAGTGGTTTGGGGATTAAGCTTTTGTTTGTGTTCAATTTTGCTTTGTTGGCTAAGTTTGTTTGGCGTTTCTCAGCTCATGATTCTTTTGCTTTTCATTTTTTAAGAACTTGCTATTTAGATAGGTTACAATAAGGTAACCGAGATTTTTAGGGGTTTCTCTATTTGGTCCTCTTTGTGTTTGTGTTATTTGGTCATCATTAAAGATTGTTAATGGATGGTTGGTCAAGGTAATCATATCAGATTTTAATGGATGGTTGGTCAAGGTAATCAGATCAGATTTTGGAAGGATAATTGGTATGGCTCTATTTGTTTAGACAATGTTTCAGATTTGAATCTAGTTTCTAATTTTCTTAAATTTGAAGGTTCTTGGAAGTTGACGGATGAGTGAAGGTTGTTATGTCCTCAATTTGTTAATAAAATGGATGACATCATTATTTCTTCTCTAGGATAAACTAGTTTGGACTCTAGCTTCTAATGGTGTGCTTTCTTGTAAGGATTTTTACTTGCATCATATAGGTTCTTTGAGTGCTATTCCTTAGTTAATTTGTTTTATTTAGGCTAAATTTGTTCTTGCTTCTAGATAGATGTTTTTTTGACAATTACTTCGAAATTGTTTGCCTATAGATGATAAGCTTGTTAAAGCTAGTTTTCACTATTTCTCTCGTTGTGATCTATGTTATGAAGCTTTTGAGGATGTTTTCCATATGTTTTTGTCTTGCTTTTATGCTCAGAGTATCTGGAATTTTGTTGGTAGTATTTTTCATGTTAAGGATTTTGTTGGGTTCTGTTAAGGATTTTGTTTTGTATTTTATAGAGTTTAAATTTTCTTCTCCGCTTAAATTTCTTTTTTAGTCTACAATTATTGCGAGTTTATCTTCTATTTGGTATACCTGCAATAAAGTAGTAGGTTTGATAATTTACAAATACATTTTTCATTGCATGTATTTTTATTTGCCAAGCTATTACAGAGGCTAATAATTTGCATGAAGATTTTACGAGGTCTATTTTGGATTTGCATTATGTCGCATCATTTAGTGGTTCAAGCATTTCCTGCTAAAGCTTCTCATGTTATCCCTATTTATTGGTTGGCTCCGTCTACGGGTTAGATAAAACTTAATACATAAGGTGCTGCTTTAGGTTGCACTGGGAATGCCAAATGTTGGGTATTTTCGTACTTCTCGTGGGCATGTGAAAGGTTGTTTTTGGTCTTGTATTCATTATGCTTATGGTTATGAGGCTAAAATTTGGGTTGTTATCATCTTTGCAATATGCAAAACATTTTGGATAAAATTATTCATGGATAGAATGTGACTATGCGTTAGTGGTGCATTTGATTCAAAAACAGTAGTATAATGTTCCATGGACTTTTCTTTCTGCTTGGTCAAATTGTTTTCAATTTTTAGACTTAATCATTTTCAAGGTTTCTCATATTTACCACGGGGGCAATATAGTTGCTGATGCTTTGTCAAGATGGCTTTGTTTGCTTATTGTGATTTCTAGTGCTTCAATTTTCCTAGTAAATGTATACCTCATCATGTTGTTGATTTTTGGGGTGATAGGAGTTTTCATTTTGTTTAGTGTCGCTATGTACTTTGGTTGATTAATTATTTGGATTTTCTATTTCTTGGCTGGTTATTGTATTCTTTGTACTCTTTTTCCCTTTGAAGGTTTTCCTTTTTTAGAGTTTTTCCTCCATAGGGTTTTAACAAGGCCAAAGGTAGGGATGTGTTGGGTTTTAATTCTCTCGTTACAAGATTTTTTTTTTTAAATTTATCTGGCTTTGTTGAGGGGTGGTTTTATAGGTGCCAACCTAGTTGGGATTTCCTGGTCATTTCCTAAGCTTTATCATCTTTTTTTGGTAAATGGAGGCATCTTCAGAAATTTCAACATGAGTCATGGCCTGAGGCAAGAGGATCCTTTATCTCCCATGCATTTGATTCGTTGTTCAAAAATTCTGGCAAGGCTTATTATGAAAGAGGAAGCGGAAGGAAACATACACGGCATCAAAGTTTCGAGGAGTGCCCCGATTGCTTCGCATTTGATGTACGTAGATGACCTTCTCATTATGTGCAGAGCGAATAGGAAAGAAGCTGAAGCTATGATGAATTGCTTATCAACTACTACTTTTGGTTTGGGCAAGAGGCGAATTTGAGTAAATCAAATATTTATTTCTCAAATAATACCTCTAAAGTAGTTTAGGAGGTGTTGGGGGGAGAGGGGTCATGAGATTTAAGGAAATGGGTAATATGCCTATTTATTGATGAAACTTATTGGTTTAAGAAGTAATAGAATGAAAGAGTTTGAGGGTCTAAAAGACAGAGTGCAGAGGATGGAAATATGGAACATGCAGCTTTTATCAAAAGCAGGGAAAACAACTTTGATCAAATTTGAGGTGCAAGTGATCCCAATTTATTCCATGTCAACTTTTAGAATAACCCTGGGGATTTGCAGAGATCTTGATTCATGGGTTAAAAGATTTTGGTGGGAAAGCATTTAGAAAGCCAAAGGGTACTTGGCATTGATAAGTTGGAACGAATTTTCCAAGCCTAAAACTCAATGAGGACTTGGCTTTGGGCATTTCAAGGATATAAATCAAGCCCTTCTCTCTAAGCGTGCTTGGTATATTTCTTCAGGACCTGAGGGATTATGGACTAATATTTTGAAGGAAAAATACCTAAACGGAGAATATTATTTTTAGCATAATTTGAAAAATAGTTCATCTCATGAGTGGAAGGGCATCATTAGTACTAGACAAGTGTTGTTGAATGGTGTTTGTTTCAACTTAGGGAATGGATTAAACATTAACCCCTAGAAATTAGGGAATGGATTCAAGTCAACCCCTATACTGACCTTTTGGTCCCACGGTTAGTAAGGTATATTCTCGGAATTAAAAAGGGCCTCTCTCTCAGGATCAAAAGGGTATAAACCTCTGAGATGGTATTGGTGCTGGCTGGAGAATCCATGAAAGCCATTCTCAACCTTCAATGGCCGGAGTTTCAGTGTGAGGACAAGTTGATTTGGTTGGCCAATAATTCATGAAAATATTCGGTTAAGAGCAACTTTTCCTTGTTTGAAACTATCCAATTCTTTGCAAATCTTTGAAAACTCTACGGTCTCTCAAAATCCATGATAGATTCAAGATGTTCCTCTAGAGGATGTTGGCTGAGGTCTTACCTTCAAAGGAGCTAGTGGTTGGAAAAATAGTAAATGAGGAGCTTTTGTGCTCAGCACGTGGAGTGGAGATGGAGTTGTCCATTCATATATTTAAGAATGGCCTTGTTACAAGGGCCATTTCTTTTGGCAACAAGTGGGGTGGTTCTCTAGGAAAGTAGAATGTGAACAATATTCAAAAGTTGGTAGAGTTGTGTATTAATCCTAGTTAGAGTAGTTTTGCTTCAGTGTTGTTTAGCATTGTTTTATTGGAGTTGAAATTTTAAGAATGTTGTGGTTATGGGTGTAAATTATGGCTGTCCAGTCCAGCCTAAGCCCAAACCTTCGTACTCGGACAGATTCAGACTAGACTTTTTTCAAGATGGAGAGAGAATTCGGGTTGAGCCTGGCCAATACTCCAAATTTTAAGGCTAGTACCCAGCCCTATGGGTATCAAGTTGGACTTCAGGCCTGAGTATCAAGTCCATATTTCAGGTTTAAAGTTTAAGCCCAAATTGAAAGCTCAAAGTATAATTTAACAATATTTTTTTTCTTCAAACATAATATATATAAAAAAAAATTATATTATAATATTTTTTATGATTTCAAATACATCATAAATTTAAAATAAAACAATTATAAGTTTTTCTTTCAAATATAATAAATTTGATCATGTTATACATATTAAATAAATAAACTATTCAATTACATAACACTTTTTAAGATTCAGACCAATGATTATTATACATATCTATATATACATAATATAGATAATTAATCATTAGTGTTTTTATCAATTTTTTTGTCAATTTGATGTGGTTAATGATTTGGACTAATAGTTATTTTGACATATAAAAAATTAAAATAAATTATATTGAGCTAGAATTCGGACTAGTCCAAATGGGCGGCCTTTAGGATGGGCTTTGGGCTTGCCCAACGGGCAGCCTAATGCGTCGGACTTGGAGCCGGGTCTATACAAAAATCCTAGCCCAGGCTAAGATGAAATTAAATGGTTTCAAGCTCGAGCCAAATCGGGCTCAAGCAGAATTTGAACCAGATTTTTTGGAGGATTTAATTGGGTTTTAAGCTTTCGGACTTTTTTTACATGACTAGCTATGATTCATAGATGAATGGTGAAGATTGAGGCAATTACTAAAACTTTTGAGACTTTGTTTAGGAGTATGCAAAAATGCTAGCTAAAGTGAGGCAAAGGGCAATTGAGAATCCTCAGAAGGAATTATCGGTGGAGTTAGGCAACAAGGTCTCTACCTTTAACCATCCGAGGGAGTGAAGACAATAAAACCCTCCGAGGGAGTGAAGACACTAAAACCTTATGAGGGAGTGATTAAGGTTTCGTAGTTATTCTGAAGTTCCAAGCATATCAGGTGGCCCGAAAGTCCAAGCCATAAAGGTATGAAGAAGGTTTCCGAGGCACCTTGAATACGTGTCTTCTTGGGAACTATCTGAGGTATCTTGAACACTTGCCTTCTTCAGAACTATTTGAGGCAACTTGAATACATGTCCAAGAAGCTCAAATGCTACTTCCAAAGCGTTCTAACACGTGCTAAAATGAGATAAAAAAGATCAATCTGAATCCTCAGCCAGATTGAAGATCTTAGCCTCAAATCAATCTTAGCGCCTGAGGCTTTCTTCGAAGTGGATCTCCATTTCAAAGAAGAATTAATTCCAACAGGTATTCCCATTTCCACTAAACTCGTGGTTTCAAAGATTTCTTTAAATTCTAAGCCTTAAAGTGCTTCAGACCAAATCCTGACAGTTGGACTCATGTGTGGCCAAATCTCCTTTCGGAACTCGTCGAAGCCATGAAGAAGAAAAGTATTGCTCTAAGAGAACTCTGACAAAAAAATTGGTATCTTTTGATTGCCCGCAATAAGAGGAAACTCCTCTTAAACACTATGACCTGTGATAAGCATTGGCAGCAGCGATACTTCTTCATCCAGGGTGACTAGGGTCAATACAATCTTTCTTCAACTTCCAAGCATATCAGAAGCACCTGGAACCTAATTCAACAAATCAACCAGGTAGTTGGTAAACAGTCTACCCTTCGTGATTAAACTTCACACTGCTTTCACTTTCTATTATTTGTTTGACAGTTTTATAATTTATTCTAACGTCTATAACATCTTTTATGTATATATAGCGTAATTGTATTTGTATTTTTGCATGGAGATTTATATGCAGGTCCAATTACAAAACCATGCGAAGCTCCAAATAAAATGTCAACTAAAATACATCCAAATCTAATCAAGCATTGTCATGTAGCACTTCAACTAGCTAGCGTGAATGCAATCTAAATGGTTATTGTTGCATAGAGCTTCAATCAGGCCAACGTACATGCACTCTAATAAAAGAGCATTGTTGCAAAACGTGGCTAGTGTGAAGACAATATTGATCATTGCGAGCATAACATTTTAGCTAGTTGATGTAAAAACAAATGTTAAAATAAAACTAAAGCTAGACTCTGTCTAGATGGCACAAAGTTGTGGACGCCTCGACATCAAAGTTATATACTTTCCAATTTGTTCACACAATTTAGAAAGTTGGGGGCTAACTATACTGGTATAAGTAATCACCCAAGTTCATAACTTTTCAACGATCAGATGATGCACCAATCCCTAGAGGATGCGAAGGAAAAGTGTGAGGCAGAGGCAATAAGGCTTGCTCATTACAAGCAGCTCACAGCACAATACTACAACTCCACACTTTATCAAAGGCATTTCCAGGTCGGCGATCAAGTACTCTGCAGGGTCTTCTAGAATAGTCAATAGCTAAATGTAGAAAAACTCAGACCCGGGAAGGCCCTTACAAGGTTATCTCGATCCTTTGGCTTGGAGCATGTCGGTTACAAGATGCACAAGGCAAAGAGGTCCTGCACAGTTGGAAGTCTAAGCACTTGCGAATTTTCCACACAAATTCCTTTTTTACTTGATTTGTATGTCCATGACTAATAGGATGCAATGTATATATATTTTATGTACCTTAATACTTTATTTGAACATGTTTTATTCACTTAAAATGTATTAATTTGTATTTTTCTATGTTTTAGGTGGAATTGAGCTTAAAGAGATGAAAAATGAAAAAACATTGGCAACACCGTAATTAAGCAGTCTTTGGCAGCAAGGTAGTGCAGCCAGGTGCCTGGCCAGCCGCCTGGGTGGGAGCGAATTCGGTTGTTTATGTGGGTTCTTATCAGTTTTAGCCATAGATTTTAGTAGAAATATGTTTTATCATTGTTGTAAATGGGAGAGTCGACTTTTAGACAATTTTTACCATTAGAATTGAATTGTTCTCTGAAGTATGTGCTTCTAAACTTCTTTTCTTGGGTAGGAATAATTCTAAACTAGTTATGCAATTGTGAGACTTATTTTTATTTCAATCCAATTTAATCATTTAGTTTATGTTCTTCTATGTTTGTTGTTTATATTTTCAATTTCTCATAATTATAATTTGGTACCCTTATTTTTATGTGAGATTAGATTATTGCTAAATTGGATTCTCAATTATATTGGGTTTTTAATAATTAGTAGAAAATAGACTTTAATGGTTATGATTTCAGTTTCTTTTAATTGTCTATAAAAACAAAAATTAGATTACAACTTTGCAACAATTGTAGAGTTTGTCTTTATTTGGCTTTTTTCTTGTTTGTGATTATTTTCTTAGATAATTTCAGATCACGTTGTGATGAGAACATCAAGCCATATAGAGGAGGTGGTCCATATGATGGGTTGAGCTATCCAAGAGATCCCGTGAATCGTAGCCGAGCTAATCAATTCAATAAGACTTTGGAACTTTATATTCAACAAGATTTGGATAAAAAGCCAGGGAAGCTATGGATGGACCTAGGGTGTCTACATGTATCAATTTGTTGAGCTACATTAAAGAGTAGGTATGCTTAGGCTTATGCGTATGGGCTTAGGGCCTAGGCGTGTTCCAACTTGAACCATAGGCCTAAAATTATCTTGTAATTTAGTTTATTAGTTACAGATATATTGGTCTTTTATTTTCTATTTCTTTAGGGATTTATTTTAAGGTTTATTTCCTAATTACTAGGATTTATTATTTAGGAAACCATATGTGGAATACATTGTTTATATTTAAAAGCCAATTAGGCCAACAATAAGACACATACGAATTGTTTAGCAATATTGTGAGAGTTATTTTTCTCTTATCCTTTGTTCTTCTAGTTCATGCTTAGGGCTTGTCTAATGAATAATTTTTCCAACTTATCAATCAAAGAGCGAAGCTTTGATTGTGGCATTTATAGCAAGGTTCTTGTCTCTTCCATAGACAACGGGTCAAGTTTCCATACTAAAGTTCCAATCTCTCGTTAGATTGAGGGTCGAGGTCAACTTCATAGCCATTGAACCATTGTAGAACGATTCATCCCTCTGGGATTCACATCACATTGATTCTAGATTTAATTTCAGAATTTATAACTAATTCATGATCGTATCTGGATTAGTTTAGTTTAATGAGAAATATTGAATGATTAGGTCATGCCAATTATTTATGCCAAACTGAATGAAGAATTTGAATTTTTATGTCTATGATCAATTATTTACTAGTCCTATGAATTATTCTAATCCCAAGAGTTTTTCTCATTGCTTTCTTTTTAGTATTTATTAGTTTTGATTTGATTTAACTTATTTTGCAAGCAATGAAAAATTCCCCATTTTTATAATTCTAGTTAAGTATTTTACTAAGATATAACTTAAATTGGAATTCAACACAGTCTTTATGGATTTGACTTGGACTTGCCAGTACTATAGTTTTGGAAGATTCAGTAATTAATTTTGATGTTTACGACACGCATCAATGACATTTGTATTTTTCCCTTTTAGAGTCGGACTAATCCGACTGAAGGTACACCAGTCGGGTTTAGTCCAAACTTTTTATGTTTTACAAGTATTATCAATAAAGAATTTCGAACCATCTCATTGTGTACAAATATTTTGTGGAAATTCTTACATCGGGTAAGTCATTGTCTCAGCACAAAAATAAAACAAAATGCCATATTTACGTATGGAAAAACTACAAACTAAGACAATCAGAAAAACTACAAACCAGACATGTTGGAAAGCGAACCCTCTTTAAGCTCAAATCAACAAAGTAGTCTCGGACTGCTAAGCTTCAAACCTTGCACACATGCAAGGGGCGTGCTTACAGTTTCACATGTGACCCTCGGAGTGGGGCGCCTAGCAAAATTGGTAAGTGGTAGATCATGTGTAAGAAATTGCCATTAAAACTAATCTGAGTATCGTGATAGTCCAACCTTCCAATTTAAAGGTCGGATAGATGTTTTGTTTAGGTACTATATCATTTTTATACTATGTCTATACAAACTTTTAACAAAATTGCAAGAATTCAGAATGAACAGGTTTCACTAAGAATCTAAAAAATTTAAAAGGATCCAGCAAATGCATGTGCGAATTTTATTAATGACTTCGAAAGTTGTGGTGTTTGAACACCTAACAAAAAAAAGGAACACATCAAGATCGGACAATAGAGTGAACAGAAAAGTGTCTTCGCTCAGGTCGTTTCGTTCTAAGGTGGTGGCTAGTCTGCCTTGGGAGCATCGGTCAAATCTGCTTGTGGTGGCCAATCCAAAAACAACTCTCTGCATTATGGTAGAACGAAGTGCCTTCGGGGGAAAGGTTAAAAGAATGACTACGGAAGTGTCCACACCATGGGATGCCCATACGGAGTCGAGTCCAAACTTTTTACAATGGGTTAAACTATAGAACAAAAAATAATGTGGATGCAACTGCAGGTGGTGTGTTGTTAAATAAATATCAAGATGATGCATACGACTTATTGGAAGAGATGACGATCAATAATTTCGCAATAGGCAAGTGAGAGGAGCCAACATACTAAGAAGACCATGGATGTCCATGAAGAAGATAAGATAGAGAAATTGGGTACTCAAGTTGCAATTTTCACAAAGCAACTTAAGGCCTTAGGTTTCAACAATTTAAATAATATTTCTAATTTTAATTGTTGTGAATATTGTCGGGATAATCATGAGATTATTAATTGTCAATTAGGAAATCCTCTTGAATCTAATAATGTTAATTTTGTAGGGAATTTCTGACAAGGAAATAACAACAACACTTTCTCCAACACTTATAATCCAAGATGGAGGAACCATCCAATTTTTTTATGGAGAGATAATTCGAACAACCAAGGAGGACAACAAAAAAGAATTTATCAAATTCCTTCTCAACAACATCAACAATTCCAATCCTCAAGACTTCTCAACCTCAATCTCATAATTCTTCTCCTATATATTATTATGTCTTTACTTGTGCAATCTATGATAAAAATGAATGATACTTTTAGTGCTTTTATGCAGGAAACAAAGGCAAGAATAAAAGGACTAGGTATTCAAATAGGGAAACTCGTTCAAGCTATTCAAAGACCAATGGGCACTTTTCCAAGCCAAACATAGGTTAATCCTAAAGAGGATGTCCAAATGGCTAAGCTAAGGAGTGGAAGAAGATTGGACGTGCCCCTTGCTACAAAAGAATCTCAACGAGCTTGAGATAAAAGAATTCCATGCAAAGAGGAGATCACTTACTTGGAGAAAAGTGATATGGAAGATTTGGCCAAGGAAGAGAAAAGTCAAGAAATTTATGAGAAGGAAGCCGAGAATGAAGAATGGATGGAGGAAAGAGATCCAGAGTAAGATAAATGGACTTACGATGAAGAGGTAGAAGGAAAAAGAATAGTGAAAAAAGATTTGACCTTGGAAAAGGAGGAAAAATTTAGAACCTTTAGGGAGGTGGTGGCCAAAGTAGTGAAGAAAGATGCAATGGACATGGATAAGCCAATTGAAAAATATGCTAAGGAGAGCATATATTCTAATGACATTGGTGAAGAAAGTGAAGAGGTGGATACTCCTAAGCATCTTGTCGTAGAAGAGGAAAGAAGAAAAAAGATGAATGTTAGATGGGATGGTTTGAATGAAAGTAGTGCTTTTGATGAATATAACTTTCATCCCATGTATGGCCCTAATCAAGCTTATGAAGGATATATTTTTATTGATCAAAGAGTAATTACTGATCAAATTAGGGAAAGAGAAGTCAAAGAAAGGAGAAGAGAAGATGATAGAAGAATATAAGAAGAAAGTGATAAATACCAAAAGTTTCCAAAGAAATTACAAGATCCTGGAAAATTTACTTTTCATTGCACTATTAAAGGTTTTGAAATTTTTAATGCTTTTTGTGATATTGGTGGTGCTACTAATGTTATGCCTTTTTCTATTTTCATGAGTTTAGGTAATAGATAGCTTCGCTTAATCTATGATGAGATTATTTTGGTCGACAACACTCATATTCAAGTTAAAGGTATCTTGGAAAATGTTCGAGTACAAGTTGGATCTTTTGAGTATAGGGTGGACTTTAGAGTGATTAAGATGAAGGATCCTAATGCTTTATTGATATTTGATAGGTCATTTTTAGCCATTAGTAGGAGTAAGATAGATTTAGAGGAAAAGACATTGGAGCTATTAAGTGAAGATGGCCTTACTAGAGATTTTTTTTTTTTTTTTTATATAGATATACCTTCATTAGTGAAAAGAAAAGATAAAGAGAAGATATCTAAGAAGCTAGAAGATCAATGAGGATTTGAGATATCTTGCATCATTGGTAGAACAAAGTTATCAAATTTCCAATGTGATTTGGGTGCGTCTATTAATGTGATGGATAATAGTATTGCAAATAAGCTAGGTTTGAAGTTAACACCAACCACTATGACTGTGAGTATGGCTGATCAAAACCAAATTAGTCATTTAGGGGGTAGCTATGAATACTAGGGTGGAGGTTGGTATGTTCTTTTTCTTAGTTTACTTTAAGGTATTTAATGAGAGTAATGGAGTAATATGAGGACATCCATTTTTATCTTCGAGCAAGACAAAGATTGATGTATGCAAGGGTACTTTAAATTTAAGACATGGTTCTAGAGTGAAAAAGTTTTACATGTATGAACTAATGAAGTCTAAAAGACTCAAGCTGTTAAGGCATTAAAAGGAAAAATCACTTTTGGGAATGCTAGGAGATGGAGGCAACCCAAGGAAGAAACCAAGATGAGCTAAACAAGAAAGTCAAACTAAAGACTTGAAACAAGCGCTTTTTGGGAGGCAACCCAAATTTTTAAATTTCATTTTTTTTGTTTATTTTTAGTTATTTTTATAAATTTGGCGGTGGTTCTTTTTGTTATTTTCTTCTTTAGTTTGAGTTTTTATTTATGCATGTTTAGGTTTGGTTATTGAACTCATGTTTTTTTTTTGGCTGAATTTTTAGTTTTAGGTGTGTTTTTAAATATTTTGATGGGCCAATGATGATAACATGATTGAGAATAAATTGATTCTTAGGTAGTGGAATTGTTTTTGTGTACTCTTTAATGCCTAAAGTTAAATTCAAATGTTGTTACTTTCAAAACTATTTTGAGAACTTTGTCAAATATGCATGATTTTAATTGTATTTTGGATAAGGTTTGCATTAAACTAGAGTGATTATTTTTGAACTCTAGAACTTCCATAATTATTACTTAAGGCAAAATTCTAGAGAGATGCATTACTTTAAATATGATTTAGGCCATTTTTGTTTTGAGTTTGAGCCTTTCTAGACTACTTTTGAATTTTTTTATCCGTTAGTAACATGTTTGAGCCATTTTTAGGATGCATAAAAGATTGCATATTAGAATCTTTTGTTCTTTAAACCATGTTGACTTACCTTTTTGAGCTTAAATATATATTTCCTACCCTATACACGTTGAAAAGAATATATGCTTACTAATTAGTATTTAGTAGAGTAAAGTAGAAAATGATTTAGGGGTGGCAATGATGGTGAAATTCAGCTATGTATCTTTGTTTGTGAAAAAGAAGTATGAGCAAAGTATGAAAAGAACAATTTCGGGGTTAGAAGAAAAAAAAATGAAAAAGGAGTTGAAAAAAGAAAAAGAAAAAGAAAAAGAAAATGAAAAATAACAAAAAATGTTGTGAAAAAGTTTTGTGGAGTTTGAAGGAAGGGAAGAAGAAAAGTGTATATGTGAGGGAAAAACAAAAGTTTTATAAGCATATTATTCATAAGTTTTCTTTATTTGAATTTATTTTCCTATCATTTTCTTTCTTCTAACCTATTACTCTTTAGCTTTCACATTACAAGCCTATAAAGTCCTAATGATTCAAGGTAATGCATTGATCTACATTAGTGGAGAACTAGTAATTATGTCAAGCATTTGGTGGTTCATATTTTACAATCTCTATTTAATGTAGATTTATTCAATTTCATGATATTGAATGTATTATCTGATTTCACACAAATAGAAGATCGGGTATTGAGATGCATGAGGACTTGGAAATTACTTTTGAATTGATATGATTATGCAATCTTTGAGGTACCCCATCAAGGTATTATGGGTATATTTTATAGGTTAGTTCTTTCTTTCTTTGCTAGGGACTAGCAAAGTTCAATTTAGGAGTAGTTGATAGGCATAAAAGTTACAGTTTTTATGCCATATTTTATGTTGGATTTTAACTAGTTTTAAGTTAATTTTTAATAAAAAATACTAATTTGTTGTATTTTTCTATTGTTAGAGAAAGAGAGACAAATGCTGGAAATTGCTGTATTTATATGCAATTTTTACTGGAAAAATCATATATGGAGCAACATATAGAAGTTTTGTGTGATTCTAGTTTCTAATTATTTATGATTCATCAAGGTTTAATTATGTAAAGTTTCATTGCAATTGGATCAGCCAATCAATACCAGTTTGATTTTGAAGTTGAACATTTTTAGTAGTTGCGACAAACTTACACTTCTTTGGGGAAATTGACATTTGAGTATCTTCCCAATGTCCATTTTGTTTGATCAAGATATTCCTGGAAAGCTAAGACATATACCTAACTTATACAATAGGAATAAGTGAATTCTAAGTTCATTTGGTCATCCAAAGTGTACTTGGAATCATCCTGAAAAACATTAAAGATATAAAAAGAAGTGTCTTTGCCAATTAGGATGCCACCTATGCATGGATTATTAGGAATTGCCACATCATCACTCTCCAGTCAGGTGTATTAATATTGCCACATCATATGCTACTTGGAAATATCAAATTATTCCAATAATATTAATTGAAATATTAATTAGACGAGGAATTAGAGTTGAAAAGAAATGTGATTCCTAAATAGATATGTATTGCTTTCTTATCTAAGTGGGAATGTAATAACATTTGAGAGTACCAATGACCTAATTAACCCTATAGGGCCGGCCATATGAGATAATTTAGGGGATTTAATTGTTATTTTATATTTTATCTCCTATTATATTGGAAAAATAGACCTAGGGTGAGGTTTTAACTCTAGAGTCTTTCCTAGCTCAACTAGTAAACTTTTTTTATAAATACCATATGCCTTGAAGCTTTAAAAGGAGGAAGAAGAGTGGGAAAAAGAGATAGAAAGTCAAAGGTTTAAGGTCTGGTTACATTATTTCTAGTTTTCTTTAGAGGTTTATAGTAAAGAGATTTCAGCTACACAAGGGTTCTAGAACAAGGGAAATTCGGCCAGCACCATTGTAGGAGTTCAACCTTGCTCTTGAAGCATATTTGGAGAAGAAATTGGAGGAGGAATAGAGGAGAATTCGGCAGCCACTAAGATATTTTATTTGCTTTATATTTTCTTCATCTTTTTGTTATTTATAATATGTTTTCTTTCGAATCATTAATGGCTATTTCTAAGACCATGAGGGGCTAAGTTTTTATAAGGATTATGATATATCCCTATTATGACTATTTAGTTTTTAATGCATGTTTGGTTTTGATTTATATTAATAGTTAATATTTCACTTTTGCTCTTAATGTTTTCATAAAAATGTGATTGATTTAGTATAGTATTCACATAGGGATAAGAGATATAATATTGTTTGCAATGAAATACATGGTAGATAGGAATATCATCATGCCCAGTGACACCTTAACAATAGCTTATTGGGTTTACATGTCATAGGGCTTAAATTTGGTAGTTTAAATTGTGGACGATTAAATTATCTTGTGCTTGATAGATCAAGATGCATTGAGGGATCAACTCTTTGTTACTTTAGGTTAAAAGGGGTTAACGAATGAATTTTTCATGCATTAAGGCTAATTATGAGTAATAGTGGTGAAGTCATAATCCTTGTTCCATTAATCCTTTGACATCTTTGCTTATTTATTTTTGCTGTTTTGTCTTTCTTAATTGCTTTCACTTTAATTCTTGCTTTGCTACACAACATTAACCATTCAAGCAATCACTTTTTTTTTTCTTAATTTGATTAGCAACATATTTATTTTTAATACTAGAGACAATATTCCTTGTGAGATTGATATCGTTTTTCTTTTAAAAACCACTTTATTACTTGTTGATTCGTGCCCTTGTGAGTTATCAACTTTTACCATAACACTTATAAAGGTTGTAGTGTCTAAGAGGAGTTTCCTCCTCTTGCGGGTAGTCAAAAGATACCGGTCTTTTTTGCCTGAGTTCTCTTGGAGCAAGTAGAAGTAAAGGAGGATGGAGGTGGTTAGAGTAATGATTCCAATCTTGGAAATAACGATCAGTCCGAGGAGGATCCTCTAGGTGTTCGACATTAATTGGGTTGGAGAAATAGTTTTCTTCTTCATGGCTTCGACGAGTTCCGAAGGGAAATTCAGTCATAAGTAAATCCAACCGTTAGGATTTGGTTCGAAGCACTTTAAGACACAAAATTTAAAGACTTTCATATTCATAATGGAGGCCTTCTTCGAGGAAGGCATCAAGCGTTAGGATTGATTTGACGCAAATCTTCAATATGGCTGAGGATTGGATTGATCTTTTTATGTTTGGAGTAAGGGATAAACAAATATGATTTTGTAACTCTATGAACTGACGTGTCACTTCACGGAGTGGAGGGCTTACTGTGAATACTATTTTATACCCGAAGGGTAGTCTTAAATGTTTTCTGAGGGGTAGCTTCAATTGTGGATACTATTTTACATTCTAAGGATAGTCTTGGATGTGTTACGAGTTGTTCCGAATGTCCGTCTCGAGCATCTTCCATAGTATGCTTGGACATTCATACCTTTGATGGAGTGAAGACACTAAACATTCTGAGGGAGTTAAGACACTAAAATCTTCTGAGGAGTAATTAAAGTTTCATAGTTACTCTGAAGTTCTGAGTGTACCAGGTGGCCAAAAAGTTTGAGCCATAAAGGGATGAAGAAGGCTTCCGAGGCACCTTGAACACGTGTCTTCTTCGGAACTATCCGAGGCATCTTGAATACATGTCCAGGAAGCTCAAACACCACTACCAAAGCGTTCTAATACGTGCTGAAATGAGGTAAAATGCTATTTATAAATATTCCGAACATAATTAATTCTATAGCAATCATGGAAATTAATCATCATCAAGAGCATTGAATGGATAGTTATAAGTTCATAAAGGCATCATACACTAAAGGTATAAGTAAGATGTGAGAGCTGAAAGGTAAACTATTCTTAAACTATTTTGAAACGCACAGAAACTACTCTTTAAATTACAAAATACATTCTCTTATTTTTTGAACTGACTTGAGCGTCAAAATGTCTTTGGCAGTTACCACACCGGTACTGTAACCTTTTATTCAATATCGGAAGAGATTAAACGGGAAGAAGAGGTGACAGAAAATTCACAGTCAATATTTATTTTTTAATGTAATATTCGAAATAAAAAATCCATCACCATAAAAAGTTAAAAACTTAAATGTATCACATTTTTAAAAACAAAGAAGTATATAATTTTATTGGAGAAAATACAATGGGTAAATTGATTGAGAAGCAGATTGCAACAATGATATGGGCTGTTAGTGTCGTGATGATCTGCAATTTTTCATCTAATTTTGATTTGTGTATTACTACTGTCAATGGATAAATTTGTTTAGAAATAGATAAGTTATAAGGAAATCTTTAGAAAATAAAAAAGAAAGAAAGGAAAAAAGAAGTGAGGGACAAGAAAGAGAGATTAATCAAAATAAAATATAAAATAAAAATTTAGAAGAAAAAATGTTGTATTAATTTGGAAGAATCTCCCCTCTTTTATTTTTATTTTTTTCTGAAAAGAAGAAGAAAAAAATGAAAAGGAAAGAAAGAAAAAAATTTTGCAGGAAGAGAGATAACAATGATTTTTTATATTTTATTTATTATACGTTTTTCAATAGAATTTTGCTATTTGTCACCATAGTTATCATTATTAGTGGGACCGCAGCTTAACTGTCCAATTTTAATTGAACAACATTTAACTATATTTTAGTTTTTAATAATTAAACTTAAATAATAGACAATGAATTTTTAATGGTAACCACTTAGAATGCTACATAGTATTTTTCATTGGTATTCCATCACTAGTTGTTAGAGATAAAATATAAAAGATATGATGACTCATCTCTTATAAGCTTAAACTTTTAGGATCAGTGGTAATTAAATATGGTATCGGGTCTAAAAAACTCCATCCAAATTTAAAAATAAAATTAAAGAATCAAACGGGCCTATATGTGTGTTAGAGATAAAATATAAAAGATATGATGATTCACCTCCTATAAGCTTATCATTTTAAGATCAGTAGTAATGATGACAAATATCATTTTTCTTACAAATATTATTTTTCTTTTCAATTTGATAAGATATTTATTTTTCAATTACTTAATAATCATTTGACTGTTAATTTTAATAGAATTTCACTAACGGCAAAGACTGCAACTAAAATTTCTAGATCTAAAAAATTAAAATCAAATTAACTTAAATTTCAAGATCTACAGTTAAAATTAATTCTTGAAATTATTATGCCTTCATTGCCAAAAGAAAAACATAGCGAAAGGAGTCGAAATGGGTATTTCTTTCATTTACACTTAAACTTGATATGGTTTTGAGAATGTTTGTCTTGGCTATAATCTTTACAAAAAGAGTCTTCAACTCGGACTATGTAGCAATTTATTTTGTATAACTTTTAAATCCTTCTTTTTTCCATCTAAAAAATTGTACCTCAAAAATTAAATAAAGGATAGGCATTTCCTTGAAACAATGCCATAATCTGTATACGGAAAATGTACACATAATTTAAAGTATGAAATTAATTTACTTTTCTTTTCTTTCCAAGAGGAACTTCAACAATATATGAAAATTGATAAGAAAAAAATGTTATCTAGTCTCTAAGGTGTATCAAGTGGTTATACATTTTGTAATTATCTCATTATTTGTTATAGAGTTAGTTAGGCAAGCTAAGCAAGTCACATGCAATTGTATATATATAGCCGATACTTCATTCAATGAATATAACCTTTTTCTCATTTCATTCTCTCATTCTTCTATGGTATTAGAGCCAAGAACAACAAAACATGCCTTACAAACTCTTGAATGGAAGGAAGCTATGGCTGTTGAGTATCAAGCCTTACTCAAAAATAACACATGGGACTTGGTTCCGTCTCATCTGTCCCAAAATCTAGTTGGTTGCAAGTGGGTGTTCCGGCTAAACTAGAATCTAGATGGTACACTGAATAGGTACAAAGCAAGACTTGTCGTTAAAGGATTTCATAAATGTCCAGGAGTCGACTTTGATGATACCTTTAGTCCAGTAGTGAAGCTTGCTATAGTCAGAACCGTTCTCTGCATTGCCTTGTCAAAAAATTGGCCACTCCGACAATTAGACATAAACAATGCCTTTCTCAATGGTGTTCTCAAAGAGGAAGTTTTTATGGCTCAGCCAACTGGCTTTGTTGATTCTACCTGGCCAAATCATGTGTGTCGTCTCAGCAAGGCAATATACGGCCTCAAGCAAGCTCCACGTGCTTGGTACACCGAACTAAAAGAGTTCTTAGTTCAATATGGTTTTCACAACTCCTATTTAGATACATCATTTTTCATCTATCTCAATCATGGAATAACTCTTTATCTCTTAGTTTATGTTCATGATATCATATTGACAGGGAATAATTCGGCCTTTATTACCAACTTCATCGAAGATTTGGCCAATAAATTCTCACTTAAATACCTTGGCCCACTCAAATACTTCCTTGGTGTTGAAGTCTTACCCACGGCAGCAGGCCTATTCCTATCACAAGAAAGATATATCCATGATCTTCTTGTACGAACTAAGATGGTTGATTCGAAACCTTTCCCTACACCTATGGCTGGTAACACCGGCTTATCACTCCATGATGGCACTCATCTCTCTACTGCCACTGAATACCAACAAGTAATTGGCAGCTTGCAATATTTGTCGTTCACACGCCCTGATATTGCTTTATGTGTCAACAAGCTTGCACAATTTATGCACAGACCAACTAACACACACTGGGCATTGGTGAAGCGGTTACTTCGGTACTTATAAGGAACCCAACATTATGGCTTGTCACTTCATCGCAACACACCTCTTGTGCTTCATTCTTACTCTGACGCTGACTGGGCAGGGAATAAGGATGACAGTACATCCACTACGGCCTATACTGTCTTTCTTGGCACATATCCCATTTATAGAGTTCTCGTAAACAGAAGTCAGTCTCTCGATCTTCCACTGAGGCTGAGTATCGATCGGTTGCTCACACCACGTGTGAACTTAGCTGGCTTGCATCCTTGCTGCATGAACTTGGTCAATTGTAGTTGCTCAAATAATTTTCTATGATAATCTAAGTACAACCTATGTGTGTGCAAATCCAAAGTTACATTCTAAGATGAAGCATGTTAGGATTGATTTTCACTTCGTAAGAGATCAAGTTGCAACTGGCAGCTTGCGTATCACACGTGTCCTGTAATGACCAACTTGTTGACTTTCTCACTAAGCCACTCTCAACAGCACGATTTCAAAGTCTTCAATACAAGCTTCGTGTGCTTCCTAAGCCCCAAATCTTAAGGGGGAATGTTAAGATATAAATGTTATCTAGTCTCTAAGGTTTATCAAGTGGTTATACATCTTGTAATTATCTCATTATTTGTTATAGAGTTAGTTAGGCAAGCTAAGCAAGTCACATGCAATTGTATATATATAGCCGATACTTCATTCAATAAATATAAACTTTTTCTCATTTCATTCTCTCATTCTTATAAGAATATTCTAAACCTGGATATAAATAGAAATTTGGTACACATATCAAGACAATTTAAATTCGACTCTAGAAGTAGCAGTGACAATTTGGTGACACGATAACATGCGCGATTAAAAAATAATACAAAGTTATTATGTTTAGGTTTACTATAAATGAGTTTGGTTCAAATTCGAGGCAACCTTTTTATCAAGATTATTAAATATGTTATTTTTAGGTTGACTTGTTTAAATCCAAATTGACTCAAATTGACCACCTTAATTAAACATGTTGATTAATATTTCGACCCAACCTGCTACTATTATAATTTGTTTAAAAATATACTATTGATAAAATTTGAATTAATGGATTTTATTACTAAATTACATTCTTATCTAAACTTGTATTATTATTTTTTCATCATTTTAGAAGAAGAGAAATAAAATTATTAAGATATTATATATTTAGTTAAATATAATATATTTAATATATATATGGAATTATGGACACCAAAAAAATAAAAATTAATATACTTAAGAGCACAGTTAGTAAAATATAGGATGACAATAATATATATATCATAAGCGCATGTATAAATAATTTGTTAGAATAAAAGAATCCGGTATAAGTTCAGCAAAAAAATAGGGAAAGTCAAAACGATAAATTTATAAATTTAGTACGTACGTGGATAATATGTTATGTAAGAAAATATGAGGATTAAAATACGATACACATTATTTATTAAAATAATTTATTTTCTTAATATACATAACAAAAATTGATTATATTTACAAGATAATAATAATTTAATTTATTATAAAAGTAAATAAACAATGTAATCATCTAACAATTATTTAATATAGTAATTTGATTGACATAAGTCACATAGTATCAAAAGTATTTCACTAATAATAATAAACAAAAAACCAATAGTTAGGCTAAAGATTAAAACTAATCACTCATCTAATCCAACCATGATATATCATCATTATCAAAGGTAAAGAGGAGAAAAAAAGCTAATAGTTGCAGAGCCATAACAAAGCTACGTCCCACAAAACTAAAAATGGTTCTAAATAAGTATTCACTTATTTTAAAGAATCGAAACTAAATAGATTTTATGTACTGTAATTGAAAAGAAGTTTTACGTACTGTGTAGGGTATTTCTACTACTACTGGAGTGTCCGATTCTAGGTAGAAACCAGAATTGCTCGAGAACATCTTAAAATTGTCTAATGAGACCTCTGAATCCACATGTTAATTAGAGCATGCCTTGCCAGATAGGCAGAGATTCATACATCTTAGGTATTTCTGAGATATAGATGTAGTCAGTATTCATTACTGTTCAAACGATTTACTGAGGATTGTAAACATTGATTTTCAATGAAGATGATATATTAAAAAGAAATGGATTTTTTTAGAGCGTAATAAGAAGTTGTTAACAGTGAAAAAAGTTCGAAATATGCTTTTATACATTTTTCAAATCTTTTTATTAAACCTGTTTTTTGACCTATTTTATACGGAATAAAGTACTATAAATGTTTTAACCTTTTCCTTAAAAGAATGCATTTTTTTCATTACAATTAAAATCAATATGGAAACGGACATTTTTTTTTCCTTCAGAAATACATATATACGCATATTAATCGCGAGTATATGTGTGGGTATATCTATACTGCCGAGAACATCTTGGCAACTGGGGCAAGACTAATCCTTATTTATTTGTGTGGTTATATTTTTGTGTGTTTTTAAAGTTTTGAATTTAAAATTATTATTGAAAAAAACAATGTTATTGAACTATCGTCCAAAAACTATAAAAATTTGTTTGGAATGCAGAACCGTATTAGAAGGAACTGAATTATTCAAAGTCGTGTTCAATCAAAATAAAGTTAAATTTGATTAGCCTTGATTTAAGTATCTTTACAATCTGAACTAGTTTTACATCTCAAACAGGCCTAATGGTCTCCATAATGATAATTTCTTAATTAAAGTTGAATTTTGGCCAAAGCTTATGCAGTCTATATTAGTATCCGCTATCTTGATTTCCAAGCATATTGACGAATACTAGGTGGGGTAATTTGATGCAATATCTTCTCTTTTTATTAATTTCTTTTTAGATCAATTACGAAAGACAAAGACTTCCACTATGCCAAAAACCTTAATCGGCGACACTAAATGCACGACGAAGTAAAAAATTTGCGTCGCGATAAACTAACGGCGACACAAACATAGTGCGTTGTCTTTATTTGAACAAAATAGCGACACAAACACGTCGCTAAAATGTGCGTGAAATCATCTATCGCAACGCGCGATCGAAAAACGTCGCGAAAAATGTGGCGCGAAGCATATTAGGCAACACAAATTCGGCAAGTGTCGCCGAAAATCTGCGCACCAAATACATTTGCGATGGGCATTTGTAAAGCGTCGCAGAAAATATACGCGGCAATCACATTCAGCGACACCCATTGGAGCATGTGTCGTGAAATAGTTGCGCGCCAACATGTACTGGAAACGGCATGATTGAGCAAGGAAATCGGTGACATATGTTTAGCATATAATATTTATGTGATATATGTTTATATATATGAATTGTTATATCTAGTATATATCAATTTTAAAACTCAATTAAGATTAAGCATATAAATATGATATTATTTAATCAATTTAGCAATTAATGATTTATATGATATATATATTTATAATTTTAATTGCTAGTATATACATTTTAAAACTCAATTGCTAGTATACATAATAATAAAATATATAATTTTTAATGTNATTCAGTAATAAAGCTTGCACTTTCTTAATACTGAGAGCAGCAATAAGGTGAGAGTTGAATTTTGCAACCACATCATCATATTCCAAAGGAATACATTTTAACAAATGCATTATGAAATCATCATTAGAAACAAGATAACATGCCATTGTGAGATTGTTGGCTATCTCTTTCATATTTGGAAAATAGAATATCATAGTCAAACCCATTATTGAAGAAAGGTCGTCGGCTTTGAAATCAGAATTTGAATGTCTAAAGTTATGGACAACATGATTCAGCCAAGAATAGGCTAATCCAGTCTCCACCATCTCAAAAAATCTAGATTAGGAACCATTTGTTGAATTTTTTTATATCAGATTCAGAATTCATTTGGATGTATTTTAGTAATTTTTGTATTTTACTTAAAATAAAACTTTCTAAATTTTCTCTAATCATTGCAGTTTGTATATGTGTTTTTCAAAGAATATAGTTGTATGTTCCATCTTTAAAAGAAAAAATATAATTTGGATACCCTAACCTCTTCAAGATGAAAGATTGAGGAAGAAACAACAATTGCCATGACTTGTGTCAAGAAGCTCTAATACCATTTAAAAAAATAACAAGTGTTAGAGATAACATGCAGGTCAAAAACCAATCACTTGCATTGTTGTATTAACTAAAATATAAGATATAATATGTAACTGACACACGATATGTAATTGACTTTTGAAATATAAAAAAGATAAAATATACACGTCAAAACCAAAACTGTTAATTACAATTATAAACATGGCTCATCTTAACACTAAAAAATATGCACACAAAAAAACTAAACTCGAAGCTACAAAAAAACTTCAACTTGATCAACCGTATTTCAAAAAGTAAGAAGAAACGGAATGCTCCAATGTTAGCTCTCAATCATAATAAACATTGCACGACCGGGCATCCATTGGAGACCGACGCAAGTCTTGTATTAAACACCAAGCAATATTAAACTTTCTATGACATACCAAAACCCATACTTACAAATTACAAGTTTCTTCATCACTAAAGCCGCATTTTTCACCCCATTTGAAAAGCCAAAAATGCCAATATTTACTTTTCCCACAATCCTCAAATCACAAAACAGACAAATCTCAATTGGCCTCGGTGTCCGGTTCGTGAATAAATAACATGGCCTCTACTTCAGTAGGAGATTGACAATGCATTTCAGTATTTCCACAAACTCAAGAACATTGAATCTTGGTGGCTATATTTCTAGAATCTTAGGCCATGGGATTCATTTGGATAGTGGAAAAGCAAAGAATTTGTAGAGAAAGCTTCGAAAAAGAGGGATAAGTGTGCGCGAAATACATGACATACAAAATGATATAGTTAGTTTAATTGTTTAAAATAGAACAAGAAAAATGTTAATTACAAAGAAAACTTTGCTATTTCATAAATTCTAAAACTTTTTTATTTTTTGCTGGAAAAAAAAATCTATTCCTAGAAATAATCTAATAAATGGGTGAAATTCTAAAATATATTATTCAATTATAATAATATTATTTCATTGTAAATAAATATTTTCATTACCACTCTGACTTTTTTATAACATATGAACATTTTTTTTAATAAAAAAATATTATTTATGATAAAATAATATTTTTCAAGATTACTAATTTCTCAACCAAACAGCCAAATATTAATAACTGTTTAACACGTGTGCAGTCAACACAAGGCGGTGGATTTTTTTTTTTTTTTTTTAACATTTGGCTTGAATAATATAATCTAGCAGCCAAACAGAATGCTCGAGAAACAGTAGCCCCAAATTCTTCTTCTGCTTATTCACAAGCCAAAAAAAATTACCGAGAGAAAGTCGGCGACGGCGAGAAAGTGAGGGAAAGTTGCAGACTTGCAGTAGTGGAGATGAGCAGCGAGGCAAAAACCAATGGGAAAACTGGAAGAGGAGGAGGTGGTTTTAGGGCGAGAATGGAGCACTACCTCTACAGTGGGGACAAGAAGCACGTCTTGGGGGGCATGGCTGTTATCAGCCTCATCTTCGGCATCCCTTGGGTTCTCATGAACCGAGGTTCGTTTTCCCTCTTAATCCTTAGCTGCTATTTCCTTCTTAATGGAATTTATTTTCTGCTTAAATTCAATAAGAGATTTGAGCTACACTCGATCTAATTAGCAGAGAACTGAATAATATTAAAACTTTGATAGATTCTTTCATTCCAGTAATCGCAGAGGATTTTTTTTTTTTTTTTTTAAATTCCATTTTAGAAACATTGGCATAGTTTTATATTAGTTAATAAATTTGTTTATTATTATGCAGTAAGTCTTCAAATTGTTTGATGTTGTCTTCAAGCTATGACACAATTTTTGTACATTTTCGTACTCTTTAGGTTTAAAATACGAAAATTGTGAATAAATTCTTGATTTTTTTTTTTGCTCAAATGAATAAATTCTTGATGCAAGTGAACACTCTGCAAGTGCAAATAACGCCCGAATTGTGTAAACATTATGGCTTGGTTTTCTTTTAGCTTTCTCCATATTTTTATTGTTTTGCATTCAGTTGGTTTTTTGCACCCCACCCCACCCTAATTTTTCTTTCTCTGTGTTGCAATTTTTTTTTTTTAATTTCTTCAAATTATTTAAAAGTTTACATCTTTTCTGAAAAGATTTATAGACTTAAATCTGAATAAGAATGCGATTCAAGTGGTTTAATTGTGCAAAACATAAAATGCATCCAACAGCGCATAGGCTGAAGAAATGACAGACTGTATAATTAGCCCGATTAGGATAACACATTTATGGTTCAATCGGACTTGTTTTGGCTAGATGTGAACTAATTATCAACTTTATATGTATCAAATATCTATTAACTCTGATACACTTGGAGTTCTCTTCTCTTGTAGGATCAAAGCATCAGTCTCATCAAGATTACGTAGAAAAGGCTGATAAAGCTCGGAGTCAAAGACTTTCTTCAGGTTCACAACCAGCTAAATGATTTCAAAGCTTTCTGTGAAAGCCGTAGTTTTGATATGAGCATTTCGGGAAGTTATAATACATTTGGTAAACATGATACTTTTTTGCAGAAGAATGTCTTCTTAATCTTATGAGCCATGAGAAGCGAACCTAATGTTTCTTTTCATGTTCGGCTGCAACATAAAGTAGCATTGGATAAGTCTGAGGACAGTTTAGATAGTATTGAAAAAAAAATAATAATAAATTAAAAAATAAATGCTCCTTTTACTCTTGGAAATTGTCTTACAATGATTTGGCTGCGAGGAGATTATGTTTTTGACATTTTGACGGCTCTCCGTTCTTCTAGCATCTTAAATATTTTAATGCTTGTTGGTGCTATAGTGCCATCTTAAGGCACCATTAGGTTTTTGGTGGTCTAACTCTAAGGAAGTGTCTGGAAGGTACTATATACTTAATTAGGCCGTGTAACTGGAAATGCATTCTTGCTCAATTTTCAAAAAACAACTGGTTAAAATAACAACTATGAAGAGCTGTTAAGATTTAATTTTACTAAATCCAAATTAACTATTTGTACTTGTCATCATAAATACTTGAGAAATCAAAACTGCTAACTTTCTAATCCTTAACATATTCTCCGACAATGAAAACAAAAAAAAAATAGATGGGTGAACAAAAAAGAGTCAGCATGAACTAATTATTGGTGTTGATACGACCATATTAAGATATAATTGATGCAATGGACGAGACAAAAAAAGTATGAATATAATTGATTTCCATTGAACATTTATAAAAGTATCTTACAAATGCTTCTCAATTGAGGTGAAAGAATTGGATCGTATAACCCGGATTTTCATTTTCCTTTTTTTCCATATAGCTGGGCAAAATACAAAAGTGAAATAATGATCCTATATTATGAAGTTTTCATTGTACAATCTATAGTGGCATGAGTCTTCTGTGCTTGAAGAACCACACAAAAGCAGAAAATATGCATACTCCAGTCACCCCTGTAATTAGAAGGACCCACTTAAAGGCACCTTCATCATCAAACATCGGAATTGAAAAGTTCATGCCAAATATTCCTGCTACAACTCCAAATATTGCAACCACAAATGTTGCGGTTGTGAGTAATAGCTCAAATTGAATAAGCTGGTTTCGGACATTATCCTGCACACATAAGTATTCAAAGTTAGATAATTCTTCCATTTTTAATGAAATTTAAAAGGACTTCTGCCCCAATATTCTGTTCTCTTCAGTCTAACAAAGAAGTTATGGAGGATATTGGATATCCATAGCATACTAAATGATGCGCCATATGGATCATATTCAAATTGGTCATCATTAAAATATGTCATCCCCAATGAAAACCATTTTCTTTGCATCACTATTGGCTAGTGTAACCAGCTATACAATCAGCATAATTGTATTTCATATCCTCTAGAACAGAGGAAATCAATAATTATACGGGGAGGGAGAGGGAGAGGCTAGGACATATACCAGCTGAATGTTGATAAAATCCTCAGTGTCATCAATGTACTCCTTCAACTGAATCATTGAAATTTGGGAAAAACAAAACACAAAACACAAAAATAAGCAACAGTTTTATAGAGAACTCAAGAAAAGGTACGATGGGTATTAATTAAATGCAATGTATAGTGGTTACCGATGTTAACTTGTTAAGAGTGCTGTCAATAACAACAAAGTATGCTTCCAGCAACATTTCAAGCTCTTCTATACTATCTGTAGTACTTTCTGAACTCCTCATGCTATCATGTCGACTCCTAGCAATGCTCAAGCTCTTCTCAAGCTTCCGGGAATCAGGCGGAGAAGATACAGGAGAAACAGGAGCTGAAATGGATGCACCATCAGTAGATCTATATCCCACCAAAGACTGGTCACCATAAAAAGATGCCTCCATCCTTCTTTTCTTCTCTGTAAGATACATCTCAGCCATATCACCATCATCGTCCATGAGTTGCTCAATTTCATCCCTAACCTAAAGTGACATGTATGAGAGAAGGAATATGGATAAAAAATGGTATCTGTTACATTTTGCTAACATAAAAATAAAATAAGATATGAATATGCAATACCTTCTGAACTCTCCGAGTCAAGGCAACAAGTCTGCTTTTCAACCTACGCACACGTTCCAAGTTTAATGTACTTATCTTTGATGTAAGTTCATCTAGCAATGGATATGCTTCAATCTCTAACTCTGCTGCCTTCAGAAATATTACCAAATTTTAATTGAGTTACTAGCTAGAACAAAGTATATTACTGTGGACCAACAAGACCATAAAAAGCACAATAACATAGCATCATTTTGATATTAGGAGTCTAAAGTTCTTCATTTAATCTATATTTACATAGAACAAAAATGAGAGAGAATTTAGAGGTCCTTCTATGCACCTGAGAATCAAGAAATGTACAAGCAGCCTCAAGAGCAACTTCCAAAGCCCTAAACTCAAAGGGCAAATAATCAGGAGATGCATTTCCAAAGGCATTGTCCAAATTTCTACTTCCCCTCCTCCAACTCAAATCAGCACCATCTGACTGCCAAACCTCGCCTACTCCTGTTGTTGTCAAACGCCGTTGTAGCTCCACCACATATTGCAATACATAGCTATCTAAGGAATTAAGAAGCAACACCTCATCAGCTGTGATAATACACCGAATCTGCTCTAAATTTATGACAATTGCCTTCTCTCTGCCAAGGATGGTTGAAGGATAAACAAATAGAGGATCTAATAGGCGTAGATCACGTGCAGGTAGATCACAACGACGCATCATTGTGAACTTATCAACCTCAATGATCTGGGAGTTCCCAGAAGTATCAACTCGAATCCAAGACCTAAGGCCTTGGCCACGCTTCTTCAGACCTAGCACATCCACACCTTGAAATGGTTGCCTTCCAGATGCTGATGGCCGATAAGATGCCTCCCTAAGGTTTACAGCTGATGCAGGCTTTGGCGGGAGTAACCGCTCTTTGAGGTCTGCCGCCATTAATGATGAGCTCTAAATGCTGTGACACGTGAAACAATGATATGAAAAACTTATTCTCTAACTATAATTGTTTCATTTACAACTATATACAAACGTTCCAAAAATTAGGTAAAAAACAATTTAATTCAGCATTCTTGGAGAAAAATACTAGATTCTAAGCCAAATCAATCTTGGTCCTCATATCACACATCACAAGAAATGAGAGAGGCAATGAACACTTTAGCATATTTCATTTCCTCGTACATAGTATAGCTACGCAAATAAAAACAAAAAATAATGCAGCGCACAGTTCCTTTTCAAAATTTAACTATAAGAGAAAATTTTATTTAGCAGCAGGTTCCACCGCTCCTTAGAATTTAAAAATATACTTTTTGAGGAAGATTGGGTTGGCGAGGAGGACTGTTCTTGCAATTTCAGAATCCTTATTAAAATAAACAACAACAATTAAAGATTTCTAAATTCATTAGGTTCTGTAGCATGAAAAGAGTAGAAGAGGCTCCCGAATGATTTGCAATAAATCCCAAATCAATAACTGAAACTGTGAACAAAACAAAGAAGTAATAACATAGAAAAACTAACAGAGAGCCTACGGCTGGAACAATATCGGCAAATTTGCCATTGCCAGCCAGAAGGAACTTCTAAAACAAACACTGATAGAAAAAGAAGAGAAAATAATCCACCTCCAACGAGAAAATAGAGAAGCCTTTTGATGTGCTGTAGTAGAGAAGATGAGCAAAAAACCTGATTTACCTTCTTGACTGTGAAAAATCCAGCGGCTAAAATTGAAATTGAAAATGTAAACTTTATTACAGATCGAGCCCTAGATTGAGAAACAGAGGGGAAAAAAAAAGGGTGTGGGAAGGAAGAGTACCAGGCAGTGAAGAGAGAATTCGGCGGGCGGGTCCGGGAAGAGGAAAGAAATTATCCGCCCAAGCCTCCAACCGATTTTGTTAAATTGGAAAGAAAAAAATTAATAAATAAAATTGTGAAAGAGTGCGCAGTGTGCACCTGGCAATTAACTTGCTTTTCTCAAAGACCACATTAGGAAGTAAGAATTCTTCTTCATACAGACACTACCTCTCACACAGTTATTACTCAACTATTTCTTTTCTCTCTTTCTTTTTTCCTAAAAAGAGCAGTCGAGTGGCTTATGATTTTTCCAACTTTTCTTCTTTGGAAAGGCCGGGTCTAACCCTAACTTGAACCCATCTAAGTAATTATTTAACATAAAAAGTGTTTCTTTGGTTCTTATTCGCGTACAGATTTTTTTATCCTTTTTTTTTCATTTATTAATCTTCTTTGTTTTTATTATATTTCATTTTCTTCTCTTTTTTTTTTTTTGGGTAATAATTTTATTCTCTCTCAAACTATTCCGACAACTATATAAATATTTGTGTATAGTTAACTTACAGAAATATCCACACAAAAAAAGTACAGGATAGATAAATGATAAATGAAAATAGTCTACTATATAGTTAGGTGTCTAATCTATCAAGAGTTAAGTACTGTTATCTTTCGTCATCCAGAAAAAAACAGTCCTCTTATCTTAATATTCCTAAGAATATATTATGTTTACTAAATTAAAACTAAATTCATTTTTAAAATTAATTATATATCCAGTTCCCAAACTGGCTTTAATTCTTCATAGTTTTTAGGCGAAACAGTAATTTTTTAAAGATTAATTTTGTAAATAAGATAAGTACTTTTAAAAAAAAAATTGCAATAAATGGGTTTGTTGAGTCCGTCTTCCGTAATATACAAAATGAGTGGCTAAGTCGGTACATTTATTGTTTCCAGAAAAAAAAAAAAAAAAATCCGTACTTTTATTCGGACCTATCATTATTAATAACTTATATTTATTAAGAAAAAATATATATTTTTATATTGTTGAATTTTGAGCAGCATGAGCGACGAGAGTCGGAGTCGGAAGAAAACCAATAATGGATAGAGGAACAGAAAGGGTAGAAGCCTAGAAGGGCAAGTAAACCAACAGTGGAAAAGAAATAGGAAA
Organism: Ochetophila trinervis; assembly: GCA_003254975.1. NCBI lineage: Eukaryota > Viridiplantae > Streptophyta > Magnoliopsida > Rosales > Rhamnaceae > Ochetophila > Ochetophila trinervis. The sequence continues at coordinate 5,284 of QANX01002813.1, read as the reverse complement.
CCGGTTCCTTCCTTTAACATTTCAAATAAAATAATTATAAAAAAATAAGCTTATTAAGATAGCACACCATTTTTTTATAGGAACTTTTTTTTTTTTTTTTTAAATATAATTTGTAGTGGAGTTCTCAAGGGATTATATGCTTTGTTTAATATTTGGAACCTTTTTTTTTTTTTTTTGCAATATCTACGGAATTTAAAGGTTCTGTGTATAATTCATAATGGCTTCTTAAGCCATGTAATATGTTTGATATATTTCATCACTGTTGAAAGAAATTTTCTAAAAGGTTACTTTTCTATTCTTTTATTTATATACTTCATCTAATTAAATAAAGCTTGTGTCAATTCGAGATTTCACACATCCCAAACGTTTAGATATTATAGAGTGGTTTAATTTATTAACTAAATTTTGCATTCAATTATATGGTATTATCTGTTGGACTTATCTTTATAATTGTAGAACATTATTAATTTTCATTCATTAATAAATTGCCATATCATTATATACTAAAATTAAAAATTTGATTAATAAATTTGATTCATGTACCTTTACTCTTGATTATAATTGATTGTTCATAAACATATGTGGCATTTGAATCAGAACAATGATTAATGTTGCAGTAATTATAAGGTATAAAGAGAAGAAATTAATAAACAACCTAAAAATAAATTGCATAGAGCGCCTCGAATTAAAATAAAAGAACTTGAAAGCTAGTTGAAGGAAAAATAAAGAAAATCCACTACTCTATACATTTTTATTTCCCTCAAAAAGGTACTCCAAACTTTTAATAATAGTTAGTTGGAGCCTTTGGTGAAAATTCAGCGGGTGGAAATAGAAGAACAAAACATCATACATCTTTTTTTTCCTGGTGAATAAAGAACATACATTTATTTGTCTGTTAGCAAAAAATAAAAGAACACATAATCGTGTCCTTTAATAGAAAAAGAAGGGAACATCTTCCACTTTAAATGATGATTTTGTGGAGTGTGGGACATGTCTGCTTCCCTACGTGGGAATAATTCACTAATTGCCAATTTTTTGTTTTGGACTCTTTCATTCACTTCCTACAATCAATTTTTACATATATACCCTCATCTATATGTACAGTGATTAGCTTCCCCACAATCGCAAATATACAAATTAAACAGAAAAATTGAAGTCAAAGAGAGTTTGGAAAATGAATTTTTGCTTCTATATGCATTTAATTCGATATTAATTTTGTACACTAAAAATTTAATTAAAAAAATTAATCTTTTTAAATTAACCAATTAAATTGTTACTAATGACCAATTACAGTAATGAACAATAATACTTTTTTATAAAAAAAAATATGCATCTCTCTCCTCCCATTCTCAAATTTAGGCAAGATGGTTTAAACAAGATTGGCAAGGCAAGAGAGCTATTATCTTCCAACTCCAATCATTAAGAGTATGGAGAACAGAATAAATGAGAGCAAAATACATATTAAACTCCGAACAGTTTATCAAAATAACGTTGGGAATTTTCCTTGGTAAGACGGAAAATAGTTTATGAAAGGGTGATTAACGAGAATATATGATATACAACAGAGAATCAACTTGTGCACTTTCCACTATTAGTTGCCAAGGCATTAACTGATCAGAGCTTTGTTAAGTATGTACAAAGAAAGAAGGATGTTTATATCCTCCATTCCATTTATATATACAAAGGATATTTTCAACCACTTTTTTTTTTTTTTTTTTTTTTTTTGCGCATTCAACAACCCATTTTGGTTTATCGAATTTTATTATTTACGATTTTTCTTAGATGTAAGGATTAATGTGAGATGTGTAGTCTCTAATTCCTGCTCCTTCCCAACCCATCCATTCCTCCCACATGTCCCAATCCGAGTCATCCATTCCTCTCATTGGCTCATCACCTCCTTGATCGAATGGCTCAAACATGTCTTGTGTTGTAGTTTCTCCTCTCAAATTGCTCATCACAGACTGCATAGATTTATCAAACATTGCATAATGAATTTAGAAGATTGTCATTGTTATATTTATTTATGCAGTATGAGCATTAATTGGGACCTATTGTACCATTTCATAGAAGCATCAACAGTATTGAACCTTTATCTTTCTTGTTAGCGTTCAACAAAGTGTTTTCTAGTGTCAAAGATTATGCACAGAAATAGTCTATCCCACCAAAATGTTGGGTCTTTATACAACAAATAGTATAAAGACACCAAAGAGGGCCTCTTTTTTTGGCATGAAAGATTCAATTTGTGCATAGCCAAAATTATTTAAATAAAATAAAAGAATGCTAATTACCATTATATTATCATTAAAATAAACGAAATGACAGCTCATGCTAAACAAATTTATGGAAACTTCCTTTCAAACGCAGCATCATTTTAAAAATTATATCTTTGAAAGAGAATGAAAATTTATATTTAGGAAAAAAAAAGTAATTTTGAGACGTAATATTTTAGAAAGAATTAGAAGAGAGAGACTTACATCGTATGCTTCATTGATTCTGTGAAACTGCACCCCACAATTGTTTCCCCTGCATACGTCTGGATGGTACTGCAATTGATTAACAAAAACTAAAATCAATCTTAAATTTTCATAATAAAATAGTTAGCTAAAAAGTTTTTAAAAAATCAACATGAAGATCATTTCCGGGGAATAATATTTCCGATAAGCAAGAATCCGAGTGTAAATCAGGACAGAAGCAACAAAACGAATTGGGAAAAAGATCAAAAAATTTATACATAAAAATTCCATACATCAATTAAGTTTTTTTTTTTCCTTTTTTTTTTGTTTTCCCCAGGAAAAAGAAAAAGACTCCAACTTTTAAAATAAAATAAAATAAATACAGAAATGAAATAAAGGAAGCAACATAGAAGGATCAAAGAGGAGAAATCATATAATAATAAATAAATAAAAACAGATTCCAAAAATTATGAAATTTCTTTACCTGCAGAGCAAGCTGTCTGAAGGCCTTTTTGACTTCAGATTCAGAGGCATCAGGTTGAATCCTCAAAGTTTTGTAGGGATCGACCACAGTAGAAGAAGACGAAGAAGAATAAGCAGCACAGATAAACTTAACCCTGTTGGGAATCTTCTTCTTTCTTAGCTTGTGCAGCTGAATCCAAGAAGACCCATTTCCACCAATAATCCCAGCAGTAGCAGCGGCCATTTTTTTTCTTTTTCAAACTCTCAGAAAATCTCAAATCCACAAATCCAAGAACACCCACCAACCAGCCTTGGCCTTAAATAAATACTTAGAAAATAAAAAATTATATTGCTTCAATTTCTGGTAAAGGCTAAACCTTTAACAAATCGATGGGCACGGCAAAATGATCAAGATGGGAAAAAGTAAACGGTTTTTGAAACCTCAGAAACAGTGGATTACTTTCTTTGAAGGCTTTTTAATAATGATGGTTGAATAGAAAATCTAAATAATAATAAGGGATAGAGGGTCTTTTTCAAACAGAGAAATGGGAATCTATTTATAGAGGGAAAATCGTAAGGTGGGGAAGGGTGGGATAGTCCTTATCCACTGGATCAGTTTTTGTATGATGACGTGTTTTTTATTTTATGGAAGAGAGAGAAAGAGTCCTCGTCAGCCTTTGTGACTTTTGCTTTGGGTTTATTCTCTACCATTTCGAATTATTCTTCCTTACCTGCTTCATTTATGAATTTAAACAAATGTCCCATTTACAATTTTAATATTTCAATATTATACCTTAAACATTTTTTTATTTTTCTTTTAGTAAAAATATATTTTTTTTCTTTTTTATAATGACCTGACGTAATGTTACCATTTTTTTTAAGCATAAGAAAGGTCAAGCTTCAACTTTGCGTCTCCTCCACTCCATCTTTTTCATTATAATATTTTTTTAATGCAAGTCTATTCTCTCACTCTTATAGTACTATTCAATTCGTTTAAAATCTAATACTAAAATTTATTTTTTCCTAATCTATTAAAAAAAGTGAGTACCTTATCAATTAAACAGAAAATCTATAACTGTGATTCTACGAAAAAGTTTATTTCAATTGTAACAGAGATTCCATTTTATGTCTTAGACATGGGTATCTTTATAATAAATGGATAATTCAGTTCCCTTTTATATGTTACTTATTTAGGACGTTTTACAAAATATTATAATATTACTGATGATCAAATGTTAGCTATTTGACTAATAATGTAATGGTATTGCATAAAAAAAATATATAAAAAATTTATTTCAAAATCTAGCTCATAAATCGTTGTATCATTATCCCTTAAACAAAGTGAGGTAATAAATGAAAGATACGAGGAGGAAAAAGTAATTAAGAAAGAGATAAGGGATGGAAATTATTTGCGGACGTGGCAGACAGAAAGGCTGTAATATTTAAATGGTGAGAAATAAAAGGATTGGGATATAATAAATGCTTGCAGTTTACCTCGTGGCACGTAAAATAAGGGAAAAGGTTTTTTAATTATCCATTTCTATGGTTTTGAATGGTTGGAACCAGATTGGATCTGATAATGCATTGGTTCTTTAAATTAAAATTTGACATGTGATCGCTCCCAACGGTGGAAACGGTCTGAAGGGTGGATAAGATCATTTGTACGAATGACATGTGTCACTCATGCATATAGCATCTTCTTGTGGGATTCCCTCCATTTTAGCGCTGGTCCCACTAGATCAAAGGCCTTCTTGCATTGCATTATATCAATATGGCCCACTTATCTTTTGCACTTTTTTATTACGTTTCAAATTCAAAAAACAAATAAAAACCAAAAACTAACAAAGCATCCCTCCTTTTTTATTGTTTTTTTATTTAATTTATGGAGATATAACTACAAAGTTACAAACGGTTATAACGAATGTAATGTGATTTTCTTTTTTTTTTTTTTACTCTTTTTTTAAATTATCTTTTTTTTTTTTTACTTAAATGAGAAAAGAAATTCAGATAAACTATATTTTTAGTTTTGAAGAAGAATAATTGGTAGAGAGTGAAAGTGAGGTGGCGCGGTTAAAAAGTAGATTTTGAGACAATAATAGCGTTTTGGAAAATTAAACTGAATAACTCGGAAAAGTAGGGGCTTTTTGGAAAAATTGCTGAAACGTGGCTAGTTTTAATACGGCGAAGGAGACCAGGACAAAGTTCCGCGTCTCGCATTTATCTCGTGGTTTTAAATTTTAATAATTTAGTGGATAATGTTTTATCTTATTGAAAAAACAATAAGGAACTCGCACGTGTATACCATGCAAGTGAGCCATTTTTTTAGATTAGTCCAGTGCTTTACCAGTCTAATAAACATGGTTAAAACG
>QANX01002812.1:84971-95878 GCA_003254975.1 Ochetophila trinervis | reverse complement strand
TTTTATTTTATTTTATTTTTTAATACTAAAATTTTAATAAAAAAAAAATCTCAGCTCCACACTCACAAAGCCTAATAAACACACATTATGCAGTATCATATCTCATATTTTATTCCTTTATTCTAAGTTTTTTCTATCTCTGTCCAATCCATGTCGTTTCTTGTGTCTCAAGTCTTGAAGAAAGATTTTACATGTCATGTCATACAACCATCACTAAATGAGGCGCAACATACCAACTTAAATAGTCTCAAAGCAAGGGAGCATATGATATTTATTTTCTTACTCCTTTTTTTTTTTTTCCTTTTCTTTTCTTTGTTTTTATCATTCATACCACATGCTCGATTACATTCAAATCCATGTTTTAAGATTTGTTGTGGTTAACTTTTTGTACAATCTTATCATTCCGCAGAATGTAAGAAATATATGTTGTCCACCATTGCCTACTCTGAAGCATTTGAAGGGGGTGACACAATATATCAAAGAGAAAGTCTGAATTGAGAGACGCTTTTCTTCGGTGTGCACTTTCTATGGAAACTCTTGACATGGAAACGGAGCAAGTATAGTAGTTATTATTTGGATTGTTATATAGGGTTTTGTAATGTGTAAATTGCAATGGCTGCTACAGATAAAGTGTTAATGGTGCAGTGCCACTTGTGGAATTTAGGCAAAACACCATAACTCAAGGCAGTTCATGTAAACTAGTAACTTAATTATAAATGATTTCAACATGCAGTTGTGCAAGATTTTCCAATTACTTTAACTTACTTCATTCTTTTCCTTTTAATCTGGTAGCAGGCCAGAAAGACACTGCACATGTTCATAATGTTTGTGACTGGTTTTCATACAAAATCGACTTTTAGATAGACTGATCAGAGGCTTACATGCTGAAAAATAATATGACATATAGCAAAAGTTAATGGAAAAGGTAAAGTATCTTATTTGAAATATTAGAAAATACATCCTAAGAGGTTGGCATAAACTAGGTCAGCTGCCACAAAACAGAGAGATTTGTACTAATAAACATTTTTATTATGATAAAAACGATAAGCCTCCTTTATGGTTCAGCACCAGACTTGAATTGAATTTGTGGTTGAGTTGTGAATCTTAAACGATTTCAACACTGTATTACATGCATGTTGAAATCTCTTTGTTTCAAGTTCTACCGTGTTCATTTTTTCTAAAATCTCAGAAAATTACCAAATAATATAAGAAATAAGTGTGGTGCCCCACTGCTCACTTTGAAGCATTTGAAGGGGAAGGCAAATCATGCACTGAGGAAGATTCAGAATTGAGGGATTCGTTACTTTGGTGTGCATCTTATGTGGAAGCTCTTTGAAATAGAAAATCAGCCTCGTCCATATTATAAGGATCACCTGTTACAGAATAAGTCCCACATTGGCTAGAAATAGGTATCTAAAAGTGCGTATAAGAAATTTGGGTTACCTCCTCTATCATTATATTCTCATAGTCATTATTTGTCTTCCAATTCAGTATTTCTGAATCGGCGATAGATGAGATTTACCCTTTGTACATAATGTTTCATTATAAGCAATATACCCATCCGGAGATTTTAAATCATTTTTTTCTTCTTTTTCTTTTTTTGAAATAAAATACATTTTTTTAATTGAGAGGTTAAATCTAAAGTTAAAAAAGGGATTATATTATATATAATTAGCATCAATATATAATTAGCATCAATCATTTACCGGATTATTATTTTATTAGAATTTATGAATTATAATATTGTTCCACTAGTAATTGACCATACACGCTTTGTTTATTTTTTTTTTCTTTTTGAAAAACGCTTTGTTTACTATAAGATTGTAATTTTTGCAGCAGAGTTGCCCCACATAAGAGTGCTGTGCCTAGATACTATATTTGTTATGGTTTATTGACCATTAATGAGAAAAAAATAATAGAGAAGAAAATGTTTACATGGAAACAATATACAAATACAAACACTTTTCTCACATACAAAACCCTCTAACGCGGAGGCTCTACTCTCTGCAACTCTCCTGATTGCAACAATCCGCAACTATTGTTGCTCTCCACCCTTTGCATGTCACTTGATGCACTCTACCACCCCAAGAGACCATAATATATGCATCTCTCCATGGATGCTACATTGTTGCCCATTCTCTTGCCTACTCGCAAAGCACTCTCTATTGGTGCCTTTTACCACACTCACGCCAACATCTCACGCATCTCTCCATGAATGCTACATTTCAATAGCCATTCCCTTTTGCACTCTCAGTGCCCGAAGCTCTATTTATAAGACGAAGATTAAAAAAAAAAAAACTTGCATGATTTTTAGCGTGCTTTGAAGAGGGAAACATGGGGAGGAAATCGTGGAGGCTCCATACCTCCGCACGTGGGTGGACTGCTGGATCTCACAATAAGGCATTAGATAAAGTGAGAAACTGGACAATAAAAAATGATAAAATAATAATAATAATAATAATGTCAAAAACGCCTAAAGACCGGAATGGAATCCTATGTGCAGATTTAAGCTTTTAGGTCATGTTATCTGCACATAATTACTATTATGTGCAGATTTTAGTTATTTGCGTTTTTGACATTATTATTATTATTTTATCATTTTTTATTGCCCAGTTTCTCGCTTTATTTAATGCCTTACTGTGAGATCCAGCAGTCCACCCACGTCTTTGGTCCCAATGATTTTAGGATTTTACAAGACCTCAAGTCGAGAATCCTAAACTTGGATAGTTCATTCATAGTGGCTGGTAGGCTAGAAAATTTGTTTTACCTGAGGTTTAACTCTTCTAAAGAAGCTAAGCAACCAAAATCTTGAGGTATTGCTCCATCCCCAAGATTGCAATTGCTTAGTTCCAATTTTTTTAAAGAATAAAGACACCACGAGGTTAGACCTTTGCCAACAATGATATTCATCATATTTTCCGAATCGTACGAACAAAAGAGTATCTTAAGGTTTTTCAGAAGTAGATGGTAGGCATCTCACATCAGTGTCTCTCACATCAAGCTCCTCCAAACTACTTAAATGCCCCAAGTCCTTTGGTAATTTAAGAAGCCTTTGACAAAAAGAAAGTATACGGACTTGGAGAGATTTCAAACCCTTTATGCTGGTTGGAAGATTTCCTAGACTAGTGCAATGGGTCAGGTCAAGTAAAGTAAGCCTTGTAAGGAGTGTGATGGATGGGTGAACCTCAACCAGTCCTGAACAGTGCTTAAGAATCAATTTCTCTAGATTTGGAACCACTCCAATGTCTTCAAACTTTCTCAAATTATGCAAATTACTTAGCTCAATGATTTTCAAACTGATTAAAGGCTGTTTTATCAAAAAAGAGAAAGATTTAATTATTTTGTTAAACAATGTATACATATATATGTTGTAAATTTCCAAAGAGATTAATTAACATAAACTAAAAAAAGTTCTAGTTTATGGTACCTTCATAGGCTTGTTCCATAAGTGTTTGATATTGCTGTCCGACAAGATCAATTCACTAAGTCCATCTGGTTGGAAACTTGATGGCAAATGTGAAAGGAAATCCAAACCATTTTAGAATCATTAACTGATTTGAAAGATATGCAATGGGCGAGAGAAAACTTTTAGCCTTAAAAAAGCCAAGAATGAACAATCTTAGTTTCTTCATATTTGACAAGGCTTCCCAACTGAATACCACTAGTGCGTCAAAAGAATCAGTCTCAAACATTATGAACATGTTCAGTCATTCTTTGTTTACAGGGAAAAAGTAAAATACAGTAGGAACGGGTTAACTACCAAATGAGAAATCCTATTAATTGCTATTTGGTTTAGATACTAAAAAAATTTAATGACCTCATAGACAACTTGGAACCTTAGATACCAAAATTAATAGCAACAACCCCTGCATTCTCCAACTTGTCTAGACTGGTTTGTGTCAAATTGATTTCCGTTTTCATTTTTGGATACCTGATAGATTAAGTTTTATTTGACACAATTTGTGAAGCAGTTCTTGCAGAGCTACATATATTAGATTGAAAGGGGAGAGTTTTAAGCTTAAAAAAAATTAAGATTGAGCTAAAACAAAAATGTGAAGCATTTAGTATTTCCCTTCTTCACCTCATTCTACCTAAAGTTATCTGCATCCTCATCTTCATCTCCATCTTCATCTTCATTTTCGACATGTGAACCAAACCAGGAAGGAATTTCATTTACAGGAAGAAGAATATCAAACATTTTCCTTGGATTAGGGAGATTTTGTCACATTTAATAAGAACCATCATACTTAATAATATTAAGCATTAAATACACACAATCATTTACATTTACAAAGAGAGGGTAGAGAAATTAACCTGAAGGTTATCTTTTTATAAGTTCAACTAATAATGTTTTTATCCACAACAAGAGACAGAGTAAGGTACTAAGCAAATGATTAAAATATGCACCAATATTTGTTAGTTTTTGATGGTTGAATAGATGGATATTCTTGGTTTGATTGATGAATAGGAGGAACAATTGATAATGGGCTTAGTTGAAAAAAAAATATGGGACACTAGTAGATAGATTGAATAGCAAAGGCTTATTGCTTTTTGTAATTGTTCTTTCTTCTTATTACATATGGAAGCTAGGCTTCCTATTTATACACATCTTTGAGTTTTCTAGATTGTTCTAGCATAGTACTAGATTACATCTTTCTAGATTCTTCTAGCATGGTGCTAGACTACATTTTTCTAGATTCTTCTACCATGATTCTAGACTACATTTTTCTAGATTTTTATTTTCTAGATGTTAGTCTCTATGATATTCTAGATAATTCTAGAAATCTATTTCTTAAGCAATTTCTATAACCTTTTAGAAATGCATATCACCTATTTCAACACTCCTCCTTGATGTGCATTTCTGTTACTCCAATCTTGTTTCGTAGCATTGACCCATTCTTCTTGCTTTGAAGCTTCTTCGAAACTTCCGGATTCCACGATTGCCAAATTGCAAGATTCAAAGATCTCGATTAAAGATCTAGTTCTTCTCGGTGTTGATTCTGGCGATGATTCGACTTGCTCCATCGGCTGTTGTTCTTGAATTGGAGATCGTTGATCTGGGTCTATCTCCTCTTCTCTTTGTTGTATTGCAGGTACATTAATTGTCTTTCTTTCGACCTCCTTAGTTTCCCAGTTGTATGATGCATCTTCGTCAAACTCAACGTCTCGACTAATGAGTATCTTATTAGTCTTCAAGCTATAGATACGGTAGCCTTTTGATTGAGCACTATAGCCGAGAAATACTCCATTTTCTGTCTTTTCATCCAATTTGCTTCTCTTTTCTTTTGGAATATGAGCATAACAAATGCATCCGAAAACCTTTAAATGTTTTGCGAATGGTTTTCGTCTACTCCAGGCTTCAATTGGCGTCTTGTCTCGTACAGCTTTAGTTGGACACCTATTGAGAAGATATATTGTTGTGTATACCGCCTCTGCCCAGAATTGTTTCGGAAGGCCCTTCTCCATTAGCATAGTTCGAGCCATTTCTATGACTGTTCTGTTTTTCCTTTCGGATACTGACAGGACCCGCCCCGGAAATCCCTCCAGATTAACCGGAGAGACTCCTCCTGAGGAAGATTTCACCAGAACCCTTCGGGGCAGCCGACAGAATCCTCCTCCGAAAAGGGGTTTAATAAGCAATAAAACCATAAATAGAACGAAAAGATGATAAGATATGCATTGCAACAAACAACTAGCTGTACTGAAATAAATAACATAACTGTTTAGGGAGAAGGTGGGAATGACAGAATCACTAAGTGAAATAACAAAATATAAATGATACAAATCCAACAATAAAACAGAATAAAAGGAACAGGATCTAATACATAAGAAGAAGTAGTAGCGGAAGTAATAAGCAGATGCGATGCCGACGGTAGCTCACGAGAACCTGCCGCTAGGACCTAGGGAACGAAGTAAAAAAACACAAAACGTGAGATATAAATATCTCTGTGAGTGCTCCTAGTTAACTACAAAATATAAGTTCAGTAGTTAAATTCTTTACACTCAAACCTTACGTCACTCAGTTGAAAGGTTCCCCGTTTTGAAAATCATTTCGCAAAACCCTTAGTTTATTCCCAAAATCATTAAATCATTATAAAACGGTTTATGGGACGAAAAAGTAATTTAAAACGATCATTGAAATCACGAATCAATCACTAGAACCATAAATACAATCTCAACAAAAAACATTTAGATTAATTTGTGAAACATGTTTGTATAAAATGGCAAGTAGAAACATTTGTTAAATCCAAAACCGATTTAAAACCAAATACCATGGGCTCCAACCCATAAATTCAAAATCCACAATCTAAAACCATGAGGCAAAATCCATGAATACAAAATCATAACTGCAACCGTGAATCGAAAATCATATAAATCCAAATCGTATAAATCCAAATCATATAAAACAAATCCATATAAATCCAAATCGTATAAATCCAAATCATATAAATCAACCCATATAAATCCAAATCGTATAAATCCAAATCATATAAATCCAATCCATATAAATCTAAATCAGTACCACAGCATAGTATCGTGCCATGTGACCCTCAGCGTCCTGATGGCATCACAGGCGGGGGAGGGGGGTGAACTCATCACAACGAACCGGCGTCCCAAATCCGTCATGGCAGGATCCTCATCATCTCTCTCCCGACACGTGTCCGTAGCAGAGGATGGCATAATAATTTATATAGCGCGCATAATAATTATATATCTCAATCAACATCTCGATACCGTGTGGTACTCAAAATCATTTCTAAAATCATCCATTACCGAATATCATAAATTTTCAAATCCTTTTATTTTAAAACAATTTTCCAAACTCTTCTCTTTTGAAAAATTTTTTTTACTAAAACAATCAAATATTTTTCGAATATCAAAAATTTGCCCCAAAAATTTCTTAAATTCCATAAATCACCAAATACCATTTAAAATATCAATCTCATATAAATTCCATTAAAATCACAATGCATATATAGTTTTAAATCATCAACCATTTAAATCAGCATATAATATATTTAATAAGCATAATTTAAAATGCACAAGAAAATCCAATCAAAACAAATCGTATGCGATTAAATCATAATAATATATAATCCCAAAATGTTTAGAAAATAAATGCACTCACTGGTCTGATGCGTGCTCCTGCTGGATCTCCGGTCCAGCCCTCGAACGTGCACGAACACCTTCAATTTCAAGATTCGTCCTCGCCAATGGTCGGAATCGATCCTGGAAGATCGGACCTCAACCGGAATTGGGTGTTTCCGAATCCGACCGAAATTGGGTCAAATCGACTGGATAGCAAGCTTGCCCACGACCCCCGGAATGCGTTGGGACGGGAGGTGAGCACTCACTCGCCGGAAAAGGAGGAGATCGGCGGCGGCCCGTGGAGGAAGACGGCAGCGGCTGTGGGCGGCGCGTGTGGCGCATGCGGCGGTCGTCGGAGCTCGGGAAAGTGCAGATCAGGTCGCCGGCGTGGTCTAAAGCTCGTGGTGGTGGCTGTGTCGTGCCACTTGCCGGCGATCGGAGTAGATCTAGGTGGAAAGGTGGCTGTCGCGGGTGGTTTTTCCGAGACTTCGCGGCCGTTTTCCGACGTAATACGGCAGTCTCTGGGGTCAATCTTGGTACCAAAATATAGATCATCGCACCAGCTTTCCAACGGTACCAAGCAAGCTCCCTAACTCCACCGGAACAGGGAGATCTAGCCGGCCAAAGGTGGTGTCGCAACAGTGCACGGGCTGCACGGGCTGCACGAGCTCTCGGTCTTGCTGCAATTTCTGGTGATCTGGGTCGTTTCACGGCGAACCACCGGTATAGGGAGGAAAAGGAGGTCGCTGGCTTCGATCTAAGGGTGGTGGTCGGCCAACTCCGGCCACGGTGCGGTGTCTGTCGGCGTGGGAAGGTGGCGCGGTGAAGGTGGGGGAAGGGTCTCGGGTGTGTGCTGGAAAATTCAAGACCTTGACCAAATTTTTAAAGAGGAAGACAGGGGCAAAATGGTCATTTCTCACCCAAAAATATCAGTCTTTGCCAAATTACCAAAAAGTCATTCACACTAAAATGACCATAACTTCCTGGTCTTAACTCCGAATTAAGCGTACTACTAGTCTACGGACTCGTATCGACTAACTCTACGCAACGGTACCAAAGTCAAAGCCAAAATATAACCACACAAAAAAGTCAACTCTGAGCCCACTCAAGGTCAAACTGGTCAAACTTGAAAATTTTATTATTTTTCTCAAAACGGGATGTTACAGATACTCCATTTTGTTATGGAGCATATCCAACTGTAAGTTGATGCTCCACTCCTTCGTCTTCGCAAAATTTGTTGAACTCTTTGGATGTGTATTCTTTTCCACGATCACTCCGAATAGTCTTTATATAATAGCCACTTTGTTTTTCAACTAAATTTTTGAATTTTTTAAAAATCTCGAAGACTTATGATTTTTCACGAAGAAAATAAACACAAGTCATTCGAGTGTAGTCATCAATAAAGAGGATGAAGTACCTATTTTGATCCAGTGATGGAGTTCGCATCGGTCCGCAGACATCGGTGTGGATTAGCTCTAGTGGCTCCTTTGCTCTCCATGCCCTGTCTGTTGGAAAAGGTTGTCGATGCTGCTTGCCTTGTAGACATGCTTCACAGGTACCGTTGATCTCCTCAATAGTTGGTAAGTCGCGCATTAGATTTTTCTGATGAAGAATCTTCAAACCATGGAAATGGAAGTGACCAAATCTTTTGTGCAAAATCCACGAGCTGTCTATTTGCGCCTTCATTGCTGCTTCGTTGGCATATCTCCATTCTATTGGAAATGATCTGTTTCCTCTCATCTTGATCTTTGTTATCTCCATAGTTTTATTTTTCTTGTCATAGATTGTACATGATTCTCTTTCAAATTAAAGCGAAGAGAGTATCATTTCTCCATCATTTGTCCTACGCTCAGTAGGTTTTGATTTATAGAAGGGACTAACAGTACATCAGTTATGTACCGTTTACCATTTTTCGTCTCTATGGCAATAGTGCCTTTTCCTGTAGCCTCAATGTATTCTCCATTTCCTATTTTTACTTTTGTATGAGTTTTATTTAGGCTACAGAAAATACTTTCATCTTTTGTCATGTGGTTACTACAACCACAATCTAGATACCAAGTATATTTTTTATCTTCGCCTTGACAAACGTACAAAATATGATTTTCTACATCCTTATCTTTAGTAAAATTAGCTTGATGAGTTTCTTTTGAGCGACAATCTTTTTCTACGTGCCCAAACTTTCTACAGACTCTACACTGTGGTTTTCCTTTAAACCAACAGTCTTTTTCCAAATGACTTTTTCTTTTGCAAATTCCACAAGGAGGAAATTTGCTATTTTTATTTGACTGTTTATTTCTAGAATTTTCTTGAAAATTCTTTTGTTCTTTTTTAGATTTTTGAGACTGCATATTTATTTTAGATTGAAATGCATTCTCTGTTAAATCTTCAACTCGCCTACTCAGTCTTTTTTCATATGCTTCTAGAGAGCCCATTAGTTCTGTTGATGTTAACTTTTCTATATCTTTAGATTCTTCAATAGCAGTAATAATTGCATCATATTTCTCCGTGCAGCTTATTAAAATTTTTTCAACCACCTTCTTTTCGGAGATGTTTTCTCCATAGGCTCTCATTTGATTTACTACTTCTTTTATCCTTGAGTAGTAATCTTTAGCAGTCTCATTGTCCTTCATTTTTAAATTTTCAAAGTCTCTTTTTAGAGTCTGTAGTTTGATGGCACGTACATTTACATTGCCTTGAAACTCCTCATGTAGTGTATCCCATGCTTTCTTAGCACTGGTAGCTCCCATAATTCTTGGAAAAATTCCGTCTGCCATAGCTTGTTGCAACATGAACAATGCTTGAGAATCTTTTTGTTGATTATCTTCAAGCTCCTTCTTTTGAGTATTATTTAGAATGGTAATGTCAGTAGGGATAGTGTAGCCCTCACTAACAATACCCCATAATTTTTGGGATTTAAAATACGTGGTCATTTTGATAGACCAAAAATCATAGTTTTCTCCATGGAAAATGGGAACTGGGATTGTTGAGCGGAAACTGTCGGCCATGATGTATGAAAATAACTACGCCCAATTGATGAAAGAACGTAGGCTCTGATACCACTGTTAGTTTTTGATGGTTGAATAGATGGATATTCTTGGTTTGATTGATGAATAGGAGGAACAATTGATAATGGGTTTAATTGAAAAAAGAAATATGGGACACTAGTAGATAGATTGAATAGCAAAGGCTTATTGCTTTTTGTAATTGTTCTTTCTTCTTATTACATATGGAAGCTAGGCTTCCTATTTATACACATCTTTGAGTTTTCTAGATTGTTCTAGCATAGTACTAGATTACAACTTTCTAGATTCTTCTAGTATGGTGCTAGACTACATTTTTCTAGATTTTTATTTTCTAGATGTTAGTCTCTATGATATTATAGATAATTCTATAAATCTATTTCTTAAGCAATTTCTATAACCTTTTAGAAATGCATATCACCTATTTCAACAATATTAAACTTTTTTTAGATAATTGGCACAAATATTAGACTATTAGTTAGAAGTATGAAACGGATATTTCATTGCAGAAATATACCATGAACGTGTATGAAAGTGTCTATTGTTAGAAGCTGCTTTTCCTACCCAAACTGGACCCCACTTCAATATATTTATTTGGAAAAATTTTACGAACACCCCTTGTGTTTAGGTCCTAATTCAAATTAGACCTTCAGGTTCCGTATAATTCAAAAACACCCTTTACACCGTAAAAAATCAGTAACTCTGACTATGTCAGAGTGCTAAATGACATTAATGCCCTTATTCTAATAAAATAATAATAAATCTAAATTTAAATTGGTTTTTTAATAAAATAATAAT
>QANX01002812.1:50254-84631 GCA_003254975.1 Ochetophila trinervis | reverse complement strand
AAGTACGCCACCCCCCCCTCCATGCGCAACTGTATACAACCCACAAAGAAAAAAAAAATTAAAACTAAAAACAAAACATTTAAGTCCCAAACTCAGATCGGGATCGGGGAGGTGCGCCGTGGGCTCGGAGAGGTGCACCGCTTGGGCCAGAGAGGATCCGGGCTGGTCTCTGCAAATTGGAGAGGCTCGGCACAGCTGGTGGAGGGAGGAGGTTGTGCAGTCGCAGGGGGGGGGGCGAATGGAGGGTGGCTTGGGTAGTCGGGGGAATTTTGGGTGTTGGGGGGGATGCGTACTAAGCACGTGAGAGGGGGGGATGGGGAATTTTGGGTAAGATAAAAATAGATGTATTAAATGACTATTTTGCCATTTTAACGTTAAAATTAACAGAATTTGACTAACAGCAGAGGTAGTTTAAGGAATTTTCAGAACCTAAAAGTCGTATTTAAAATTATACGAAAACACAAAAAGTGTTTGTAAAATTTTCCCTTTTTATTTTCACCAAACAGCAGGTTGTTCCCTTTTGCATTCAGTTTATTTTCACCAAACTTAAAAGGGATTAATATATATATATATATATATATATATATATATGGCATCTATTATTTATAATCACCAAACACGCTTTCTTTGAATTTATGAACTGGACTCCACTTCAATATAATTTATATAATTATTTTCTTTGAACTTATGAATTTGAATATTGTGCCAATAATTGACCAAACACGCTTTCTTTTTTTCCAGGAAGGTTCCCATATTAAACTTTAGATAAAAGCAGTCAATAGAAAATACTAAAAATAAAAAAATAAAGCTTAAATTTTTTTTTTGATGAATAAAAATAAAGCTTAAATCTAAGCTTATATTTACTTCCTATGTCATTCCTGGCTAGCTAGTTCAATTTCTAAGCTTTTATCTGATCTCTCTGATAATTAGGCCCTTTTTTTTTTTTTTTTTGGTAACAGATAATTAGGCCCTTTGAGTTTGAGCTATATCTATATATTATATCCTTTACCTCTCACCTACTTGCAACAATAATGAAAAGATCTTATTCATTATTCTCTGCTTCTTCTTCTTCTTCTTCTTCTTTCAAATCTCAAATCGAATACGATGTGTTTTTGAGTTTTAGAGGCGAAGATGTCCGCTACAATTTTATAGGTCATCTTTATAAGGATCTTCGTTTGAAAGGAATTCATACCTTCAAAGATGATAAAAATCTTAAGAAAGGGGAGTTCATTTCTCCAGAATTGTTGAAAACAATAGAAAGATCACGATGCTCGGTCATCGTTCTCTCGAGTAACTATGCTTCTTCGAGTTGGTGTTTGGATGAGCTTGTCAAGATTTTTCAATGCAAGGAGGACTATGAACAGATTGTTCTGCCAATTTTCTACCACGTGGATCTATCTCATGTACGCAAGCAGATTGGAAGTTTTGGGGAAGCATTGGAGAAACATGAACAAGTTTTTGGTCAAAACTCAGAAAAGGTTCGAAGTTGGAGGGATGCATTAACACAAGTTTCCAATCTAGCTGGAGAACCTTTAAATGATGGGTACGTAAATGAATGCATACTTGACCTTTTCCTTTATCTTTGACTGCCCTTTTTTATCCTTTATAATCCATTTATGAGTTTCCAATCTCAAAAAAATATACATATAAAAGGAATTCTTGCTTATCCTTAAACCAATCGCTGTAAATGAAATTCTTGTTCTTTTTTTTTTTTTTTCACATACAAATAATCATGTGTGTGTGTGTATAATTAAAGCAATTATTTACAATTTTAAATTTCAAGTTTTATGCTTACACTTACTATAATTTCCATGTTTGAATTTTTAAGGGTCGATGAAGCAGAATTTGTAGAAAAGTTTAGTAAATATGTATCAAAAAGACTTGGTGATGAAAACATTTTTGAGGACCTTGTTGGAATGAATTCACGAGTAAAGGAACTAGATGACCTTGTTGGTATAGACTCAGGTCCACAGGGACTGAACTTGTTAAATGTTAATTGTCCTTCATCAGTGCATGATGTTCGCTTTATTGGAATTTGTGCAATGGGAGGAATAGGGAAGACGACTCTTGCCAGAGTATATTATCAGAGGATGTCTTCTAAATTTGAAGGTAGCAGTTTTCTTGCAAATGTTAGAGAAGTTTGTGAAAATGAGAGAAATGGTCTTGTGGGTTTGCAAAACTATCTTCTTTCAGACGTTATAAATGGTTTACCTAAAAATGCAAGGGATGTTCATGAAGGAAAGAACATGATAAGAAGTAGATTACACCGTAAAAAGGTTCTTATTGTTCTTGATGATGTGGACAAATCGGATCAATTAAAAGCATTAGCTGGGAAAGAAGATTGGTTTGGCTCTGGAAGTAGAATACTTTTAACAACTAGAAATGAAAGTTTGCTTAAAAGTACATATAAAGATTGTGCAATCTATAAAGCAGAGGAATTAAATGACTGTGAGAGTCTTCGACTTTTTTCTTGGAAAGCCTTTGAAAGTGGTTATCCTTGGGAGGATTACAAGGAGCAATCGAAACAAGTGATAAAATACGCAAAGGGTCTTCCATTAGCTCTAGAAGTATTGGGCTCCTTTTTATGTGGAAAAACCATTAATGAATGGAAAAGTGCTTTGGATAGACTAAAGGAGTATCCAAGTAAGGAGATTGTGGAAGTACTTCGAATAAGTTTTGATGGTCTTGAGGAAACAGAGAAAAATATTTTTTTGGATATTGCATGTTTCTTCAATAATGATGATAAAGATAAAATTATCTCCATTATGGATAGCTGCGGTTTCCATCCAACAATTGGGATAAGAGCTCTTATTGATAAATCTCTCGTACACATTGGTCCAGATAACAAACTTTGGATGCATGACTTGCTGCAAGAAATGGGCAAAGAAATAGTTCGAGAAAAATCCCGCAAGGAACCAGAAAGATGGAGTAGGATATGGGATTTAAATAATTTAAAGCATGTTATAGAGAAAAACACGGTATGGCACCTTGCTGTTACAAAATCACGACTTTTCACTTTTTTACTTCATATATAAATTGTTGATCCCATTAATTTAGTTATGAGGGAATTTGTTAAAAACATATGTTATTTTTTTGGTCAGGCATGCCTAGAGTTAATATAAGTGTATATATATAAATATATATATATTACAGCTGTGAAAACTCATATATTGTGTTTCACTTTTGGGTTTTGATCTCAACTATCAGGGCACAGAACAAGTTGAAGCCATTGTAGTTGATTCTTCTGACGCACGAGAATTCAGTTGGGAAGCCTTGTCAAATATGAAGAAGCTAAGATTGCTCTTTCTTCGCTGTTATGAACCTGAACATGAAAATGTTCTCTCAACAGTTGCATGTCTTCCAAATGAGTTGCGTATTCTTGATTGGCATGGATTTCCTTTTGCAAGTTTGCCATCAAGTTTCCAACCAGATGGACTTGTTCAATTGAAATTGTCGTCCAGCAAAATTGAACACCTGTGGAACAAGCATATGAAGGCCAGTACCATTTTATTGTTTATTTTATGTTAATTAATCTCTTTGGAAATTTATAACATATATTGTTTAACAAAATGATTATTTTTTTTATTTTTATTTTTTCCTTTTTAACAGCCTTTAAACAGTTTGAAAATCATTGACCTACGTAACTCAAAAAATTTAAGAAAGTTTGAAGACTTTGGGGTGGTTCCAAATCTAGAGAAATTGATTCTTCAAGGCTGCTCAGGACTGGTGGAGGTTCACTCATCCATCACACTCCTTGCTAGGCTTACTTTACTGGACCTGAATTATTGCAATAGTCTAGAAAATCTTCCAACCAGCATAAAGGGTTTGAAATCTCTCAAAGTTCTTAATCTTTCTTTTTGTGAAAGGCTTAGTAAATTACCAGAGGACTTGGGGCATTTATTTAGTTTGGAGAAGCTCGATGTGGGAAGCACTGATATAAGATGTCTACCATCTAACATTGTACTCCTGAAAAACCTTAAGAAACTAACAAGTTGTGGACCATCAGAAAATATGACGAATATCATTGGGCGTCTTAATTCTTTGAAAAAATTGGATCTGAAATATGGCAATCTTGAGGATGGAGCACTTCCTGAAGATTTTGGGTGCTATTTAGCTTCTTTAGAAGAATTAGACCTAAGCTATAACAATTTTTCTAGCCTACCTGCCAGTGTGAATGAAATATCCAAGCTTAGGATTCTTGATTTGAGCTCATGTACTAGTCTAAAATCATTGGGATCAGAGCTTCCAAGCAGTTTAGAATTGGTTTGGGTTGATAAGTGTACTTCATTGGACACGTTTTTTGATCCATTGAACAACCAATGCAACTTGAGGTGTTCTGCAGGTTGTTTGAACTGTTTTAAATTGGTAAGGAGACAAGGCAGCAAAAAGACAGCATTTGCATCGCTCAAAAGATACCTTCAGGTAGTCTCTCCCTCTCTCTTTCTCTCTCTATACCTTCCTACCTCTCTGTCTTTGTAATTGACTAAAACGTGTGTTTGTATTTTTAGCTTAATATTATTAATGAAACATGATGGTTGTTCTTAAATGTTTACAGAATCCCCCTAATCCAAGCAGAGAATTTATTTTTTATATTCCTGGAAAGGAAATTCCAACCTGGTTCACTCGTCGAAGTTCTGGGTTGTCAATAAGTTTAGAAGTGGATCCAAATTGGTGCAGCAGTAAATGGATGGGTTTTGCTCTTTCTCTGATCGTACCTGGAGAAGATTTTCCAGTAAGTGTAACAACCAGTGTAAAAGGCTTGGGATTTGAAACTGCCCAACAATATCATGTTGGCTACTACCATTGCGGCAGAGGCGATCACCTTTGGTTAATTTATTTTCCTCGTGATACATGTTTCCATACAAAGTGGCAGAACAATTGCAGTTCACTTGAATTTTCTTTTGAGTATTTTTGGAAAAATCATGAAAGCGACAGATATGGATGTGGTGTTCGTTTGGTATATGAGCAAGACATACAAGATTTGAACCTGCACTTTGAAGATGATTATGTGGATATTGAAGACGAAGACGATTCGTCTTCGTACGGAGACGAAGACGATTCGTCTTCGTACGGAGACGAAGACGATTCGTCTTCGTACAAAGACGAAGACGAAGACGATTCGTCTTCGTACGAAGACGAAGACGAAGATGAAGACGGAGATGGAGATGAGGAAGATGAAGACAAAGGCTCAATGTGACATCTACTACACTCAATGCAGAAAAGTTTTCAAATTTCCATGGGAGGTTAGCAATTTCTGTCATTTCATCGATCTGTCAACTTGCTCATATAACTAATTGATTGTGAAAACTATCAGCACTGGAAACATTTCTCATTGGTACTTTTGATGGCGCTCTACAATGTTGATCTGTACATCTTCACAATACAGCCACATTGAAGGGTATGGCGGAGTATATATGTTAACCGAAGGAGTGGAATGCGAAGGAGTATTAATGTGGTTTCAGTAAATTTTATTCTGTTACAGAGTTTATATGTGAATGAAAAGCTCGGCCTTTAATGTTGTGTTGTATTCTTTTTTCTTTTTTTTTTTATGAAAATAAAAATATATGTAGTTCCTCTTCTCTTTTTTTGGATGAAACTCTCCGCAAGTATTCTAACAAATGTAGTTCTAAATGCTTAACACCTACGTCTGCTGATTTTTTTAGGTTAATAAAAGCTCAATCATAAATTATATACTAATATATTATAGTATTAAAGCCAAACACGGCATCATTCATCTCAAAAACTCAAACTTATAAGAGGTGGGCCATAGCTGTTTCTCCCTACCAAACTGTTGACGCCACTTCAATAAATTCTGTTTTCTCATCTCTTAAATTTTATTTTAGGGAGAATATGGTTTGTTAAAACATCATCTACCCCTTGAGATTTCAAAATCCATCACTTACAAAATATATAAATATATGTGTGTGTGTATATATATATTTACTAATTATGTCTAGTTTTAGACAACTTTTTAATTTACTCAATAACAAGGCTTGACAAGATTCGAACTACCACCATCGGTGGCTATATGTAATTGTCATATTGATAGTGAAGGCCTTCAACTTTTTATTTTTGGGTAAAAAATGACATTGCTATTAAGCACAAAAAGCCCACACAAAGAGGAGATTACACAAGGCCTCTTCCCATAAGATCTGACGCATATATATCATTCAGATCATTGGGAAGACAACCAAAGTTAAAAGAAGAAAACAAAATATTACAATTCTTATCCGACGCTTTTTTCGCTAGCAAGTCAGCAAATTTATTAGAAGTTCTGGCATTCCAAAAGAGCTCCCAGCCTTTGCACCCCATCACCTATCTGATAACCCCGACTGATTCGCTTGTAAGCCATCCTGAAGGCCTTCAACTATTTTCATGGAAAGCCTTCGAAAGTAGTCCTTCTTTGGAGGATTATACAAATTTGTCTAAACAAGTCACATATCATATGCAAAGGGTATTACATAAGCTCTAGAAGTACTAGGTTTCTTTCCATGTGGCAAAATTAAAAATGAATGAGAAAGTTCTTTGGATAGACTGGAGTATCCAGAAGGAAAAAATAATAATAATAATAATAATAATAATAAAATTCTACTGTACTTCAAATAACTTGAACTGTTCTAGGAACCATGAAAGAATATTTTTCTAGATATTGCATGTATCATTGACGGACTTGATAAAGATGATATTTTCCATATTATGGATGGTTGTGGTTTCCATTTGAGAATCGTATCGATAAATCTCTCATACACAATGATCCTGATAACAAACTTTGGAGTTTGGATGCACGAGTTATTGGGAGAAATGGGCACGGAAATTGTTGGAGAAAAATCCCACAATGAACCAGGAAGATGGAGTAGTTATGGAATTACAAGGATTTATGTCAAGTTTTAAAGAGTAACACAGTAAGAAGCTTGCTTATTTAAAATCTAGGATTTTGACATTTGCATTTCACAATGCAATATTGTTATGGTGGAATTTGATGTGATCAACTTTTTTCCAAAGTGTAATCTTGGATGAGTTCGATTTTAGTTAATCAAATACAAGGCTGAAACAAAATGCATTTAAGCCCTTTTCTTTTCTTTTCTTCATATTTTTTTTTTAACCTTTTTGGTCTTTTCATTTAAGCTCTTTTCAATTTGCACGTATAGAGTTACCAACATGCTTTTATATGGTTGTGTTATATATAGCTGAAAAAATTCTTATATATTGTGTTTCACTTTCTGTTTTGATCTCAACTATTAGAGCACAGAAGAAGTGGAAGCTATAGTTGGGAAGCCTTGTCAAAATATGAAGAGACTGAGATTGCTCATTCTAAACCGTTTCCTGGTTAATCATGATTTCACACCAATTGCACATCTTTCTAATGATTTACGTACTCTTAAATGGGATAGATTTCCTTTCACAAGTTTTCCATCAAGTTTCCAACCAGATCACTTGTTCAATTGACATTGCAGCGGAGCAATATCAAACTACTTTGGAACAACAGCCCTATCAAGGTAACCATTTGAACCTCTTATTTCATGTTAATCTCTTTGGGAATTATACACGAATTTTGTCTAAAGAAATAATTAAAATCTTCTGTGTCTTTGAAGCATTTTTTTTTTAATTACAAATTTAGAGATGGAGTTTTGTACCAGGAATAACTAAACTTCTAACTTATAAATGTACTCTCAATGGTTTCACCAATGGGCCAAACCTTCGAGTACAATATTCTCTGTCCTGTTAATAACACAGCCTTTGTACAATTTGAAAATCATTTACCTAAGCTTTTCGAAAAATGCTTAGCAAGTTTGAAGACTTCAAGGTGGTTCGAAATCTTGAGAAATTGATTCTTAAGCACTGTTCAGGACTAGTGGAGATTCACTCATCCATCGCACTTCTTAGAAGGCTTACTTTACTGAACCTGAATCACTGTGATGGTCTAGAAAATCTTCCAACAAGTATAAAGGGTTTGAAATCTCTCAAAGTTCTAAAACTTTCTAATTGTTTTTAGTCTTCGCAACTTACCAGAGAACTTGGGGCATTTAAATAGTTTGGAGGAGCAACATCTGGACGACACCTCTGTAAGAGACCTACCATCTTCCATTGTATATCTGAAGAACCTTAAGATTCGTACAAGATTTTTAGAGCCGCACCAATTGAATATCACAATTGGCAAAGGTCTGATCTCAGGTTGTCTTTATTCTTTGAAAAAATTGGATTTAAGTCGTTGCAGGGGGATGGAGCAATTGGTTGCTTAGCTTCTTTAGAAGAGTTGGAGCACAGAATTAACTATATTTCTTGCCTACCTGCATGTATCAGTCAACTATCCAAGCTTACGATTCTTGATCTGAGGTGTTGTGAAAATCTAAAATCATTGGGACTAGAGCTTCAACCTAACTTAGAAATGGTACGGGTTTATTACCGTATTGGAAACCTTTCTTGATCTATTGAACAACCGACGCAACTTGTGGTGTTCTACAAGTTGTTTGGGGTGCTTTAAATTGGTAAGGAGGCAAGGTAGCAGAAGGACAGCCTTTGCATCACTCAAAAGATAGACCTCTATTTCTTCCGTCTCTGTGTTTCTGAGTGTTAATGCTTAATATTATTAAACATGTTGGTTCTTCTTCAATGTGACAGAGTCCACCTAATCCATGCAAAAGATTTGATATTGTTCTTCCTGGAAATGAAATTCTAGCACTCATTGAAGTTTCGGGCAATCCATAAGCTTACAACTAGATCCAAAATGGTGCATCAGCAAGTGGATGGGTTTTGCTTTCTCTGTATTCACACACAAGTTTTTCTTGTAAACTCAATGTGAGACCCGACCGACATGACTTGGTATTTGGAGTTGTCCAGATTCCTAAATTCTTCCATGACTGGTCTGATCACCTTTGGCTAATTTATATCTCTCGCAGAAGGCAAAATATGTTTCCATACAAAGTGGCAGAACAATTGCAGTCAAATTGAGTTTACTGTTGGATCGTAATAAAAGCTACAAAAACAAATGTGGTGTCCGTTTGGTATATAAGCAAGACATACAAGATTTGAACCTACACCATGAAGATGAGGATAAGGACATCGGATATCTTTTACAGAAACAGGGGTTACTGCGAGTAAGATGGTGCTTTTCTTTGTTCTCATAATGTAACCGCCAGAGACAGCATTAAAGATGAAGATGTGGATATCTTTCATAGAATATATTACTTCTTTTTTATATCAATTTTGTTTGGTATTATGTGCAAATTTTGCTTTGTCATACATGGGAGTAAGTTGCTCTGTTTTTCTTTTATTCTGTTTTATTATCTTCTTTTCTATCTTTTTTTCTAGTGCGTGTTTTTCTTTTGGTGGCTAGAGCAGATTTCGTTCAACTGATCAGAATTCAGACAGAAGATAAGATTTTCCAGAGAAAATTTCTAATCCACTGGTATGCCCCTCGTACCTAATTGCCATACCAATTTGGTAAGTAGAGAAGGCAGCAAAAGGACAGCAATTGCATCACTGAGAAGGGGGAAAAACTGTAAAAGATACCTTCAGGTCTCTCTACCTCTAGTCTTTGTATTTGTAAATGTGTGTATTTGTATATGCTTAATATAATTAAACATGATGGCTCTTCTTAAATATGTTTATAGAATCCCCCAAGTCCAAGCAAAAGATTTGATATTGTTCTTCCTAGAATTGAAATTCCAGCCTGATTCACTCCTCACAGTTTTAGGTCAATAAGCTTAGAACTAGATCCAAACTAGTGAAACAGTAAATGATGGGTTTTCACTTTCTCTGTGTTCACACATGCATTCGATTTTCCTCCGAGGGTAAAATCCAACGGGCAAGAAATACCTGGTTCCACAACCTACACAATGAAGACGGGATACTTCACATACTTCACTTTTTCTTTTTCTTTTCCTTTTCCTTTTTTCTTTTTTTCTTTTTGTACTAGCTGAAATTTGTATGTGTTATGATATCATTAAATCATTTAGTTATATGTAAACTCATTCTCTGAAAGCTATCATGAGGCAACCAAGAAAACCAAAAACAAAGCCAAACCCCAGTACTCAAGGAAGACAGTTGATATACAGTATGATTTGAACATACAGGTCTACAAGATCTCCCAATTAGTTTGTAATGTTCCATCCTTTTTCCTTTTAATCTGGTAAGAGCTGTTTGTATTCTGCCAGCAGATGAGGTATATCATCCATACGCAACTGAAAACCATGGAAGCAGATTCAACTAGATGATCAGAGGGGGAGGGGGGAAGCGAAATTATTGATGCATGATATTTGCTTAACCTCACAAAAGCCACTGCATTTAATCGCATAAACACACACAATAATATTTATAGTGTCATATTTTTTGTCCTTTAAGGTTCTCCATTTCTTTGTCCAAGTCATGTTCTTACTTGTATCAGAAGTCTCTAAGGAAGACTTTACAGCTTTCTTTCCTTTTTTCTCTCTATTCTTATACGTACATTCTTAGCTTTTCTTTTTTCTTTTCTTTTTTTTTCTCCCTTTTTTTTATTCTTGGACATAAAGAGATGAAAGGAATCATAAGATACTCAGAAGTAAAAATGAAATTATAAATTAAATGGCGTAAAATTATATGATATATAGGAAACATAATGAAAAACATAAAACATTATTTACGTACCTGATGAACATTTTTAATATGATAAAAACGATAAGCCTCCTTCAAAGGAAAACTAGACTCGATGAACTGCTTGTGAGATTCACCATATTCCCTGTCATAATCAATTTACTCATATTGAGTTCAGTGAAGCAGTAGAATTACATATGAAGAAATTATTAATGCTTTTATCTGTACTAATTTACCTTCACAGAAATGCACAGTAAGAAACTAAGACTAATGCTTACAAGTAAGCATTGGAATTTATAGGCAGTGCAGCCTAAAAATAACTATTATGACCTTTCATTAATACTGATAAATGATAACCATAAAGAAGTAACTTTATAGAATGTTGTTCTTACAAATAATGACGAGCAATCAATCGTTGGTAGTCTCGAAGCAGGGGTCCAAGCTCTTTAAGTGGTATAGAACTAGGCGTAGATTTTTTCCAATGGTCACGTAGTAATGGA
Source organism: Ochetophila trinervis (assembly GCA_003254975.1). NCBI lineage: Eukaryota > Viridiplantae > Streptophyta > Magnoliopsida > Rosales > Rhamnaceae > Ochetophila > Ochetophila trinervis. The sequence goes on along the minus strand of QANX01002812.1, from coordinate 73,562 downwards.
GTTGCCTTTTTTCACCATAAAGAACACTATTTAGTTAGAAGTAACTAACAGATCCATAATAAGATATAAAAGCATAGGTACCTGAATGTGTGAAAGCTGTCTATTACTAGAAACTGTTTCTCCAAACAAACTGGTTGCTAGTTCAATAAGTTCTTTATCTTCTGACTCGTCTACAATTGGGATCCCATTATCAACGAGCGAAACTGAAATTCCTAATTTTTTCTGTAAATCTGAGACAGTAGATTGTTCCCTTTGGCCTTCCTGTTATAGAGGACGAGCATTTTGAAAAATCTAGAACTCCATTGGTATAAGTATCAGAGGTTTTACTAATGATAATCACAGAATCAAGTGAAAACAAGACACCTTCAATTTCAAAATCCAACTTCATCTAACAAATAACTAATTAGCAGACTTTGATGAATGTCCGAAGAAGTATTTAAACCATAAAATATGTACTTTTGCATCCAAATGTACTTTTATCCGCTTGGATTAAATAACAAGCAATTGTTCTAGTACCTTGACTCCAGATTGGAAATAATCATTTTCTGTTGCCATATCCTTACTTTGAGGAGGACTGATTGGTGATAATGTGGTCAATCTCTTTGCAATTGGATCATCTGTGACAGGAAAAATGCAAAAATAAAAACATAATAGAAATTTTCAACTTATAATCTTGAGTATAAATTAGACTTCATGAGCATCTGCAAACATTTATTTTAGTTTAAAAAATACATATATAACCATTTTTCCCTAATGATCAACGAAAACTACTCTAGTACTAGTTATCTCACACCACTTTTAATAATCCTTATATATATATATATATATATATGTTTTCGTACATGCATGTATATTTCTTCCAGATCTAAGATGTTTTAAAATATTCTTTGTCCAAAAAAATGAACATCTACTCTCTTTCTTTCAAATTTCTTCACTCCATTGATAAAGTGGAGATGCTATGAAGCCTTTCCATCACGGTATTAGTTAAAGGATTATGGTCATAAAATTATGGAAAAGTCAAATTGATAAGAGAATATTTTATTTTATTAGGGAGGTTATGAACCTAGGACCTACCTAGAACATTCATCGAGTAAAAACCTCACAATATCAAGTTTATGCAGCAAGTGATTCAAAAACTCATCCCAAGTAAAATTCAAAATATTCAAAAACAAAACATAACCAAAAAAAAAAAAAAAAAAACAACCTTCAGGAACCAACCACCACAGGTCACCAAATGTTGATTTTCCATCAAAGCCCCCAAATAGTAGATAACGAGAACCTATACAATTCAGAGAATGGTATGCTCGAGCAGGAGGTGATTCAGTGCTAGTAGGTAAGCGCTTCCATTGTGCAGATACTGAAAAGGTAAAAAAAAAAAATAGAAAGAAATACAATAAATTAGTCACCCGAGTAATGTTGGGTTGACATGACCTACATGTTGCAAAATCATATCATGTTAAAGCCCAATGTTAAATCAGGAATGTACCATGACCCATAAATCTTTTCTACCCACGTAGATTATTGCCAGCCTAAATTTTGATAAATCTTCAAAAAACTACCGAACATCTAGTCCAACTATGTGCTGCAAACAGAGGCTCTATAATCATATGGACAATGAAGTTGCCACCAATACAGAAAAAAGAATCACAAGTATAAAAACATCCACAGAAGTATCAAATCATTCTTATGTGCAATTTTTCTCCGAAAACTTGAGAATTCAATAGAATAATTAGTTTCTTCTTCATTTCGTAACTTTAACAATGGACTTAGGAAGATTTAAGCCTTGCTAGCTTCTTCAAGATGAACCACCATAACATTTACTTACATGGATGTTATTTTCCTAATTGATATAGCCTAAGAAGTCACTTCAAGCTCTTCGAGCAATGTTCCCCAACCTTATTTAGCATTAGAAGCATATGGAGAGTGTGCGTGCATGCATGTTGGTGTTTGTATGAGAGAAGCAACAAAACCAATTATTGGCTAAATGATCTTCTCCTATAGGGCTTAGTTTGAAAGTGGTGTTTAATTTCACTTTCATTGTTGAATTATTTAATCAACTTTGCAGAATGATATCAAGGAAAATTTACCTAATAAAATTGAAAATTGTTGGCTATTTAAAATTGTAATGGTATATTATGCACAAGTCAGCAAGAAGCTTAACAGAAATATCATAAAGGCACTTACCCCTGTCTAAAACAACGCAGTCATTGTAATAAATGTCATAACGACTCAACCAACCACCAGTCCCATGGCCTCCAAATAATAACAGCTGCAAGAACTAATTATAGTCAGGCATAAAGTACATAAAAAAAGGGTTTCAGCATTCATGAGAAAATGAAGATACAACCTCAATCATTAGCATCATTAATATAACATCAATAGTAGTTTCTAAAGAAGAAATGAAGCTACAACCCACTATCATGGAAATCAAGCTACATCCCACTATCAGAGTAACAGAAGACCATAGATACAATCAAACAACACTTCAAAGTTATAGAAGATAGACATGTTTTATCCAGCTACGCATTACTCCAATCTTCAAGGTTTATGAACTTGTCTCTTCCTATCGTGTTATGTATGAGGGAATGATAGAAGTGGTTGACCATTCCCTAGCAATACAAACCTCTTGACTAAGACTAAACATACTTCTTCACTCTTCTCATTTCTTCCAATCTAAGGTTAGGCCTAAATTACAGTCATTACCACAATTAAAATGTAGGTTAGTAAGAAAAGGACAAAAGAAAAAAGAAAAGAACAAATCAAAACCATCACATGTCATAGGATTTGTGGCATTTTACAGATGTGTAGATATAGGTTTCTCTTCTTCTTCATCTCCTTATCCTCATCGTCCTGCAGACTCTAGGGAGTAGTAGTAGAATGTTGCTCGGATTCAAAAGATTTGAAAATATGTATAATACTTATGCCTCCAAATTTTAATTGTGCATTTCTCCTTATCTTCTTTTACATGTTTGTTTTTTCATCCTCGTTGGATTGCAGAACCTGAGGAGTTGTAGGAGAATGTTATCCAGATTTAAAAGACTTGAAAAATGTGTGAAAGAGAACAGCACCTATGCACCTTACAATACTTATGTCTAAATTTTGATTGGTCATTTACCAAAATTAACTTGTTCTTAATATGTTTTTAATACAACCAACATAACCAAAATCAAAGCACTATAGGAGCCAAGAACCATAAATTAAGAAACAAAATCAACAAAAATAGTAAAGGGTCTGGAAATGTCAATTACATGTAGCCCTCCAGATGTGATTGTATGACCACAACATGGAGGAGGAGCTTGACCAGGAAGCTTCAATTGGGTCCAAGCAGGCGTTTCGTTTTCTTCCTTCCACAACAAAGAGAAAACACAATTTTAACTTAGTTGATTAAGAAACCGCGTATTGCTATGAAGACAGAATTGATATATTACTTTTAAATTGAGACTACATGCAGCCCGCTCAGATCAAGCTCAACTAAACCATGAACCAAATTCAATTAACTTCATAACTAACAAAATACTGCAAAATGAGCATAATATAAAAAACACCCTCAAGTACAAGCCACCAACAATGCTCATGTTCAATGGTCCACACAAAACAAAAGAATATTGCAAAACTAAAGACGGAAATAGAGAGAATATTAACTAATAACCTTCTTCAATAAGACCCTTCAAAGCCCATAAATCACCCATGATTGGACCTCCACCTCCTATCACAAAAAATAATGCCACGTCAACTTAAAAATATATTTTAAATGAAACCAGACATGTTAAACCACTCTATAAATGGAAGCGTAACCCAAAACTACATTTATCAGCCAAAAGAAAATGGTCCAAAAAGAAACACTATAAAGTGTAACAAATTAAACTGAAGTCTGCGCATAATATACAAGATTCAGGTCCAAAGATATCATCTGTAAAAAGTGTATACAAAATGTCCAATTGGACTGACATGTAATCCAAGATCTCGAACCCAAATTAGTCCTAAAGGGGGGTGAATAGGCCATTAAAAAATTAACCATAATTGCTCTTTAGTCTCTAATCTAAATTCAATGCCACTCTCTCTTTTATTTTGCTAAACTCCGTGCATTAATGATGACATGTAAAGATCAAGACAATTAGCATACTTTAACAATATCGCACAAACAAGTAAAGCATAACATGTTAATGTAATTCTATGCCTTTTATCAATTTAATCATTTTGCATAAAATCATATATTTCAATGTTAAGGTAGTAAAAATGCAAATCTTCTATTTGTACTTTTCACAATTTAAGCATACATGTCAAGTACTTAAAAAGTTCCAGCAAAAGATAGATTAAGCATATTAAAAATTGAAACATTCATCCACAAAGAACAAAAGTTGTAGTGGTTTAGCTTAACCAAGCATAAATCCACTACCTAACTTGATAGTATCTCCTCAAATCACTCCACTACCTTATATGGGTTTATAGGGTTCACTCATCCCCTACAAGCCTATGTTTTTCATACTATAAGACCAACTTAGATAACTCTCCTAAATATGTTTACGTGTCAGTTAGGCTAAGCTAACCAAAAACCTTTTCCTTGAAGTCACAACTAAAAAATTGTCGTATAAGATGTGAGAAATTGCAGAACATGTGGGTCATGTTTTGAATGAATAAAAGAAAAATTATAACATGATAGCATATGAACAAAAATAATAATCTCATAGCAGCATTCCCTTGCATCAGATCTCTTTCCATTTAATTTGTTAACAATTATCAATCTATATTACGTAACAATTAGACCAATGGTAGCCCTCAAGTAAACACTTAAGGAATAAGTCAAAGAAAGGTCTACTGATAAAAAAGAATAGTCACTGAAAACCAAATTAAATAAGACTATGGTATACTACATCACCTCTGCCACCATATACCAGCAAGCGTTTCTCAACCATGGTAACTGTATGACCACATCTTGGCGGCGGTAGAGATCCAGTAACTGACAGTTCCGTCCATTCAAGTGACACTGCTCAAGAAAGAAGACCAAGAAATACAACGTAAGACCCTGTTAGCAGAATAATTTACTGAACCAAACACTACATATGCAATTTTTAGTGTGTTTGTCCAAAGCCTCAGAATGAAGAAGTTACTTGTGTCCATAACGTATACATCTGACAACCACTTCTTTCCATCCCAACCACCATACCTGCAATCAAATTAATCCAATTCAACAAAACATTAGAAACCCAACACCAACAAATTTTGCAATGCAATGTTTAAATACCCACATAACAATTTTCTGGTTTCCAATAGCTGAAGCTGCTGCAAAGTCCCGTGGCGAAGGTAAGTCGCCAAAACTGGTCAACTCTGACCACTGCCATGTATCTGGAACAAAACAGACTCCATTAAATTTTGGCATGTCAAAGACTTATCGAACATTATAAGCAAATTACACTATACTTTTTCCGGTAATAAAATTACACTAGACTTGTGCCTTTTAAAATGCGTTAAATTTATCTTCTTACCAGTATCTAAGACCCAAAAGTCGCCCAACCTGAGTGCAGAATTTTCCATTAACTTTGGGTGTGTGAAAGTAAGCAATAGATCTTAAAGTTGTAAACAGAATCTAGACTGCATATGAGTATACCTTTTGCTACCAGAACGGCCCCCAAAAATGAACATATTGCAATCTATTGCAACAGCAATATGAAATGCACGTGGACTCGGACCTACTTGTCCATCAGAACCACCACCAGTGCACTCTGGCTGAAACCATAATTTGTTATCTGATACATCAAATATTTCAAATTGAGAACCCATATTCAAACTTGAGCAAAGTCTTTAAAAAAGGAGACAAGTGACTAACAGCCTTTAAAAGAACACATGTCTTCCATGATAGACGAAGCCATCAAAGCAACTTTAAGCACTAGAATTGCATACAAAATGGATTAAGCCACTATGCAGTTTTTTAGTACACTGCCTCGAATTGCATACAAAATGGATTAAGCCACTATGCATTTTTTTAGTACACTGCCCTACAATAAATATTATGCCTTAAATAAAGTTTACTCTTTTTTGTGATATACATCAAACCCAATATTCCCAATTGCCAAAAAAATCAGAATATGGACAAAATGATTACATCCATAACAACAGAAATCCATGGCACCAAACATTTCAAATTATTAAAAAACCCAGATGAAATATCAATCAGAAGTTCATATCTGGGAAAAAATCGATACAAAGAAAATAAATTGATGAAAGTTAAGAGGTAGGAGAAAACAGAAAAACCTGTATCATAGACGACGATATCGCTGAGAAACTTCTTGTCGAGGAGGCCACCGAACATAACAACCTTCGATTTCCCAATATTGACGGCAGTGTGACCACTGAGAATCCAAAACAACAAATCGATACACAGAGGAGGAAACCTTGGAAATTGTAATTATATGAGAGAAGAAAGGCAAAGATAATAATAATAAACAGCGAGAAAAGAGGATTGCCTGCGAGGTTGAGGAGGAGTTCCACCGAAATCGGAGGAAGAAGTTCGAACCCAGTAATGCATTTTTGTATTTCCTCTGCTGGCCCTCTGCTTAATTTCTCTCGCACAGTCCAAAGAGTTGAAGAGGAGGACTAGTTTTCTTACTTATGGTGAATCGGCAAATTATAAGTTTTTATGAAAACTGAAAATGAACCCAAAAAAAATGGTTTTTTATAATAATTTGCCGATTCACCATAAATCATTTTATTTTTCAATCATAACTGTTTCATATATAAATTCCATAAAAAACAAAAAACAGTTGCATATTTTTGTTTTTACTATAAATTGGAGAAAAAAGAATTTTGTAAACTCTAACTTGAAAATCTACTTTCAGTGTAAAAAAAAAAAAAAATTATTTGTATAAATTTATTAAAAAAAATTATATTTATTTATTAATTGTATGCTTAGCCTTTTATTATTATTGTTATAAAAAAAAATGTTGCATATTTTTGTTTTTACTATAAATTGGAGAAAAACAAATTTTGTAAACAATAACTTGAAAATCTACTTTCAGTGTAAAAAAAAAAAAAAATTTAATTAATTTATGCATATATTTATTTATTAATTGTATGCTTAGCTTATTGTTATATTATTATTGTTATTATATTATTATTACTATTATTATTATTATTTATGGTAGAGTTGTATCCTTAGCTTATTCATCAGATATTATATATTGGTAGACCAAAACAGTGTAATAAACAAAAGCAAGTACAAAAATTTTGAGATCAAGACCATAGTACAAATTGTTATAATTGATATCCTACAAAATATGAATTTGGAGAGAAAATGAGAAAGAAAGGCGATGATGTAAAAGAAATAGATGGAATGGTGTAGGAATTGGTGTAACTTTCAGGGAACGAAAAATAAGGACTAATTAAAATTTGGCTTCGGGGTTGTTTTTATTTTTGGTTTTTAATTTTTTCAAGAAGCATAGATAGCTTCATTAAACTAAACATACAGTACATCTTTCTTTTGAAACTGGTTAATAAATTAGCAGCTACATATAAAACTGTGATCCCTACTGTTGTCAATCCCTTTAGTTGACAAAATAGCTTGTAATCCTAAATGGTGATTAATCTGTTATGTAGTTTAAATATGAAAAAAAAAAAAAAAATTATTTCTGGCATCATTTCCAAGTCATCCCCAGATCTACCATTGGCCTAAGAGTTCAAAGTTGATTTTTTTTCTTTTTTCAAATAAAACGTTAATCTTAACAATATAAAACAGAGAGAAATTGAAAAGTATTTTACTACTAGTTTTTTTTATTTTTTTGTGTTTTAAATATTTTTTTGGTAGACTTTGCTACTATTTATGTTCTGTTCCTAAAAGTATTCTACATTCTATGAATTTTCAGTCTATAAAAGAGGATTACAATTAACTTCTATCAAATATTTGAGTGTTGTACAATGATAAATATAGTATAGATGGAAATGTCAAAGGTTGAAAATACAAAAATATCGTAAAAATAAATAAAATATTAATATTGATTAAAATTTAAAACAAATGACAGAAATTTATAATAAATTATGAAAATTTTTAATAAAATTTCAATATATATTTATTTATTAAATACTATATTAAGTTACTTATAAAAAGTGAAAAAAACATCGAGTAGAAAGACATATAGCACTCGATGATAGTTACAAAATAAAATTATATAAAGTGATAAATTATTTATTAATAAGAATAATACTACAAACACATAATTACTTAAATATTACTTAATACCATATAAAAAAATTTGGTGGTTGAAACTTTTCACTTACTTTTTTATCCTCATTTTCAGCAGTGTATTGAGATAAATATTGATCGAAAGACATATTTTCATAAATAGTTTTGCATATATTTGTTAATATGTCAACTATATGGATCTAATATTACATGCAATTGTCATTACTGATAATCATGATATGGATATGATATTGGTTGGCTTTGTGCATAACTATTGTCTATCGATGGTTGAGTGTAAAAATGTATCGATAAGTTAATGTTTGATGTCATTCCATAAACATCTATATTCATCTCTAACTCTCACTAATCCAAAATTTGTATAAAAAAAATTATTTTTTTGTTGTGACATTTTTATTGTACTATTTTCTCTACGTAAATAGTTTTTTTTCCTGCAACAACCAATTATAGGCACACCATTCTCTACTTTCATTATTTACATCTTGCGTTGCTTGAGTGTAACATTCTTCACCATTAAATGGACTCAATCTCGGTTGAATTGGTGACATTTTCAGAACCATTTTTAATTTCACCAGAGTATCTATTAATATCTATCAATAGTTTGAAACTTTGAACATGTACTCTTGAAGATGGCTAAAGCACTAGGAGTTCTAATTGGTTTTCTCATAAGCTTTTAAAAAAAAAAATCAACACTACTAGAACATACTTTTTCAAAAACCACAATTGGAACATTTATACCATCATCTTTTGCTTGTAGAGCAATTTTTGAATCAGGATTCCATTCTTTATGATATAAATAAACTGGTTTAATCCATTGATATATTTGATATAATATTAAAAAATATAATATTTTAATATTTTATAAAAACCTATAATATTTTTAAAATTCTATAATAAAAATTAACGAATATGTTGAATCATGAATATTGCAGAATTTTCCACATATATTTCAAAAATTCACGGAAATTATGAAAAGTTTAACTAAATTGGGAAAAAATTAACATGAAAATTTTGACGGAAATTATGAAAATTATATTTTTTTTTTTTTTTTTTGGAGAAGGAAGAGAGAGGGGCCAAAAAATGAAATCTCTACAAAACTTTGACTTTCCATCCTTGGTTTTGTACACTATACAAAGTCATCTAGAAAGATGAACAAATCAAATAAAGCAATGTTGAAACTTAGAGTTCCACCCTAAATGGTTTAACTCAACAGGAGGATTAATTTAAACCTCTTATATTCACTTTTGGATACTCATTTCTACCTAATGTGGGACTTATTTGCATTATCTAGCAATCACCCCTTAATATCGATGACCACATGCCTTGTTTCCTGGCACCCTCTCATACCGACAACACCATTTCATCTTTATCTCGTCAAGAGATCTCTACCAAGTATCCACCAAGGACTCATTAAATTCACCAAAGAGCTTCATGGCATGGACTCCTCCATATGGGAGCTAGCATGGAGGTCCCCATCGGTTCACCACCTCAAGACGAAAATTTCATCATTAAATTTCGACCGTTGATTATGAAATTTTCTTCACTATTGCAGTCAATCACTGTTCAATTTATTTCGGAGATCATCTCGTGCGTGCACATAGCTATATATGAGTTTCAGCTTTGATACCATATTGAAGTTTGAAGTTAACCTTTTAATGTGAAACTTCAAGCCTCAACAGTAATAAATATCAATTTTGGTGATCTGAAATGAGATCTTAGCCATTTTCTTTCAAATGCATTCCATATAATTCAACCAATTAATCTTATTATACTAAAAACTCCACCTAACTTATAAGCAAAATGAAAATTCATAAACAAACAGAAACTCATTAATTAGACGATAAGCATGCAATGCAACAATTAGTCATTTTCCATGCTAAGAACAAAGGCAACGGAGAGCCAAGAGCAAAGTTGTGGAGTAAAGGAAAAAAAAAAAAATTAGAGTTATAATGGAAGAACAAATTTTATGACAATATAAAGAGAAAATCTATCTCTATGGAGTAGCCTAATGGCTTAGTCAATATTATTCTATGCCCATAAACTGAGTCACATTTTTTTTTTCCTTTTTCATAAAAGAGTGAGAAATTAAAAGTTAAATTATTATCAGAAAAATAATAATTATTTTTATTAGACTCTCTACAAAGATGATTACATTTTATATTGAAATATGAAAACAATAGAAATTGAGATCACAATCAAATCTTAACGTGTGCCAAATAATCCATGCCATAACTATAAGCTACTTGCAAAACTTAACTGTTTATCCATTTACGAAAGTGGAGAAGAAGATAAAATGTCTATCTTTTGTCAATTATGCAGTCAACATTAATTTACTTTGCAGAAAACATTGATTCATCAAAATCGTAATAAATTATAAGAAGATACTGATTGTTGAAAAACTTGAGTAAAGGATTGTGACTAGAGAGCTAGCCAGCTCCAAAGATTTTCTACTAACTTATTCTTAAATTCATTTCTATACATCTATTCGTTGGTTCTTCTATCAATTACCAAGACGGGGCCTCCAATTTAAGGTGTTTTTGAGATATTGTTTTTCTAATATTGAATTACTAAAATATTTACAAATTTTATCTATCAAATGATGTCACAATATTTATTTGGATCAATTTCAAAGTTCACTTATTTATATTTAAAAAAAAATCAACCAATAATATTTTAACACATGTCATTTGATAATAAATTTAGAAAATATTTTAGCACATATAGCATTATTGATTGTTTTACTTTGCTTTTCTAGAATTTTTTATTTTTTTCAAATTTCTACTTTTTCAGAAGAATTTTGAAAATATATACTTAATTTATTGGTTTGATTTTGCTTTTAAACTTTTTTAATGGCTTTAGTTTTAAACTCTTCAGAAAATCTAAATTAAATTATTTCAAAAGATTGTCAATATACTTTAAAAAAATCCAGAACCAGAATATCAAAAGCTATGTGTAAGGCCTAAATCTTGTGCAGGCAATTATCAATTGGATCAAATATATACATAAATAGTGACCATAAACCATTCATAGTTTTTTTCTTTTTCTCTTGATGAAAAAGGTCATTCATATTTCATAGTTTAATACATGGACTAAATCATTAATAACAATCCGAAGACTAATATAAAGACTTTTTTAATTAACGGTTTTCAAGGAGAATATAGCTAGAGATATTGAGTTATAAATGGCCTTATACCTGGAATTTTCCTACTACTTTTTGGAATATTATTTGGATTTATTATATATTATTATTGTATTATTTGGATTTAAAAAAAAGCAAGCCCAAATCACACAGGTCAAGTCACAGGCTTCATTTACCTCTTCGGCCACAATAAATCCAGTCAGACAGAGGCTCAACAACTGCATGGCTGGCTAGAGAAGAAAAGTCACATGAGGTAAGGATAATATTTTTACGTGAATTTCATGTCAAGACACATATATCTCAATTTATCCTTTTAAATGTTAAGTGTCATTATCCGGCAATGTAGAATTTAAAATTCTCATTTTTCAGCCTTTGAATGAAACTATTTAAGGGAAAGGGGATGTTAGCCTTCTTGGAATATGCGCCCATTGTTGATTTTCTCTCCTCTCCCTTTCTTCTGTCTTTCATCTTCCTTGTATTTTCTTTTTTTGAGACAAAGGTCAATATACCGTTGAGATTTTTTCAGACCTTTAGATCATTTACTTTCCATTTTTCTGAACCTATGACCTTGTGAGAGAGAGAAGAGTAAAACCACATTTATCAGTCATGACTCACTTAGAAATTTGAAGAGAAATTTTGGTGACTCCACTGGTGTTTCTCTGACTGTATTTCATTTTGCATGAACTATTTGGCTAACGCGGCATTGATTGCTAGACGTGGAACTCGTGGAAAACTTGACAAAAAACGAAGCACAACATGATATGATTGATTAGAATCTAAAAGTAAATATCCTGATAATGGAATCATATGGGTAGGTATTTTTATTTTTTCCTCTTCTTTGTTCTCCGCAAGGGTTTTCTTTTTGCTTAAAAGTTTTCCACAAGGTTTGAGTAGTCATGATTCCTAAGGATGATAAATCATTAAAAAGGAATGAAAAATAAATTAATGACAAGGAAATAATATAGTCAGTTTAATAAATTATTTGTAACATCCGAGATAATTCATATACTTTCAGTGTAATTAACTTAAAATTAAAAGTTGATAATGTATTAATAGTTAACCCTCTATAGTTTGCAGGGATGTCCCTCTTATGTGTACATGATGACTCAGCAATATTAATTAATTTTGACAATAAACCAAACTCATTTAACCCATTATTGTTATTCAAGTATAAGTTGGAAAAGAAAATGGGATATGCTTGTCTTGTATATTCTTTACAAGGCCTGCAGTTTTTTTCTTTTTCTTTTTTTTTTCTTTTTTTTTTTAGGTGAATAACCTGCAGTTTTATTGATTTGTGAAACATGTGATTAAATTATATCATCAAGTACTAATTACTTTGTTTATAACTAGGGGCCAATGTAATAAAATAAATTTTTAAGGACCAAATGAGACCTATTTTGATAAATTCATCAATAGAGGCACATTGGTTTGTTTTAAACTTGTAACATATTTAGGATTAGTTAGTAATAAATCGCAATGTCCACCATTTTTTATTGTGTGGATTTTTGGTTTTTTTTTTCTTTTTTTTTTTTTTTCAATTTTCAAATAATGATTTGTAGCTTTGATATCAAATTAAACTTAGTATTACCGTTCTCATAAATTTAAATTTGTAAAAATTAAACTTAGAATTAGATTATATATTTTAACAGATAGAAAGGAAAAAAAAAAAAAACATATTTGAATTTTTATGACAATTATATATGTCCCTGTTCATCAATCTTGCGTTATGATGACATCGGAATTCTAGAAAAACATGCATATATAATTCTTCTCCACTCATAGTATCATTTATAAATCACACATAAGTCATCGTTGAATGAACATATATAAGCTTGAAGTCATATTTCCACAATACTTGTCTTTAACTGAAATGCCTAGACTCCATGCATGCGAAGACTTAGACATTGACTTCCAAGTTTTAGAAATTATATATATTAGTCTACTCTATACGACAAATTAACCAAAACAAAACTAATAGAGAGAAACCGTTAACCTGTGTAGGTAGATCTAGAAGTGAAATTAATTCAATTTTCAAAGAAACATCGACTAAGACGTAATGGAATGAACTGTTTTTTTAATCCAAAATTTTGAACAAGTTGCAATTGAAACAGAACATTTTGTTTGTCACTTTTAGATGCATTCTTTCATACATTACCAATTCAGAGGTATGAATGTGCGGAGCTAGTTGTATTTTTTTTTTTTTTGTCAGTCATTTTTTATAAATAAATAATAAGTAGATAAATATATAATTAAGAGTATAAATCATTTTTTTTATAATTTAATTTTGGCTTTTAAATTTTACGCTTGAACATAACAAATATCATATATATTTTATAATAGTCTGAGAATATACATATCAAAAATTCTTAGGGAAAACAATCCATTTTCATATAAATTTTATAGATATTAATTATCAATTTATGTACATCCAAGAAAATGCTTATATTAATTGAAGAAAATTCACAATGGATATTGAGAACTCGAGCATGCTTTCAATGACAAAACATGATTTTTTTGTCAAACTTGTTACCTTAATTAATTAGTATAAGATATTTTTTCAATTAATTAATTAAACTCGTTTTTCCTGATGCAAATTTGGCCGTTAGGGCTAAATTATTGGTTATATTAATATATATTTTAGAAGTAAATCGATATGTAGATTAATATAAAAATATATATAAATTATACAACAAGCTTCTTCTTCTTCTTCTTTTTGAAACAACAAGTTTTTTTTTTAAAATAAAATTTGCATAACAAGGTTGTAATTAATATTAATTTTTACAAGATATGTCCTTTTGGTGAATTTCTAACTCCAGATCGACTAAAGCTAATTGAGCTGCCAGGAAATAAGCAGCCTAAGCGATTATATTGTCTATAGACAAGCTTATAATTATTAATTATTCAATTCTCTTTAAACTTCTCAAATATTCAATTACCAAAAAAAAAAACAATCTTCTCTGATATTCGCACTAAATGATATATATAAGGCCGGGGAAAAACTTAAAATAAAAATTCATTAGATAATATAGGCAGCAAAAGTATATGTTAAGCAGCTAGCCTAAGTTTAAGTGTTGACCATTCTATATATGCAGCTAGTGAATGCCCATATATATACATATATAGTCAGATTATTATAAAATATATTTGATAATGTTAAAATGCAGATCATTACTAATAATATATTATCAATAACAAATCAATGCAACTATTATTAGTGACAGTTTACATTTTAAAACTGTCAAATATAGCTTGCAATAACTTAATTATATATATATAAATGAAAGTATAACTGTTTATATATATATATATATTTAAATTTTATACCAAAAATAACAACAAAAAAAGAGTTAATAAGCTATATATTATTTTCCAATTCTCAATAATGTAGTATTCAAACTTAGATATTTGAAAAACAGTCCAAATTACTATGGTGTCTTTAACTTTTAGTTTTTGTATTCACATAGATTTATGGTTAAAAAAATCTCCTTCTCCAAAATAAGATGTAAAAGAAATTAGAATAAGAATATTCACACAAAAAAAAAAAGGAATTAGAATAAGAAAAATAGAATGTAAAATTTAGTGCTAGAATATCTATCATAATCAACCACAGCCTATGAATAAATAATTCCAACATTTGCATAAACAAATTGAAAAAAAAAATTGTTTTCAAACAAATAAATATTATATATAATTGATAACCCGTCTTGGTTGCATGCCACAAAAGCTGAAGATAGAGTCAAGTATAAGATCCATTTAATTTGTAATGTTGATCATTATATATATATATATATATGTATTTTTTTTCCTGGTGTATGTATACATGTACATACATCTCACCAGAATATAATATATATATATATAGTAAAATAGGATGTGAAATCCTGGATTTCTTAAAGTAAGGAACTCCAAGAATAGAAACAACGTATATTTCTCTTCCAAAACCAGCATATATTAATTCAAATTCAAGAAATCTCCCAAGTAGTAATAACACTGTAACAAAAAGCAATGGACATCGTCAATATTAATTTTCAGCATATATTTAATAATTTAATTAATTAAATTAAACCAGTCTTAGTCCTCTCCCAACATTTTATGCATATTATACGCTGTAAATTAATTAATTAAGGCTGCAAACAAGTTCCTTAGAGACTCTGCTTTACACTGTGGCAATGTCGCCCTTAGCGAGCAGCCTTTCAAGAACATCAAAAACATCAAAACCAACGACTAATTACTTGTTTTTAATTGTCTGAGATTTTAAGGTCTTAGGACATGTGGCATAACTTTCAATTACAGCTTTTCTTGTTTGGCTTTAAAGAAAAAAAAAAATTGATCTAAATTTGTATTTTTTTATAAATAAAATTGATTGCTTCATTTTTTTTCTTTTTTTGTCTTCTAAGAGTTTTTGAGTAAATATTGGCTAACTTTACCCAAAATAATTCGGTGGTAATTTTCAACGAGGATTTTTGTTTTTCTGTTAATTTTTATACCTGTTTTGCTTTTTTAATTTTTAAAATTAATATGAATTAATTTTAGCTGCGGTATTTAAAATTCGGTTTAATTACAAAAATATTTCAGAAGATTGTAAAAAAAGATGTTAATTATATTTCAGAAGTTATAAAAAAATGTTAATTATGATAATCTTTTGAAAGAAGAATGAGACAGAAAGTTGGGATTTGGAAAGGAAGATAAACATGAAAGCCAAGAGATAAAGCACAAAGAAACAGATCAGGTAGAGACAGAAGAAGAAGAGTAAGTGAAAAATAAAAAATTAGAAAAATAAAAACATTTTTTTTTTTGTATATTTACTTAATTAAATGACATGGAAGGCGTAAATAAGAAAAAAAAATATATATTGCAAATTGCAATTAAGACCAATTATTAAGGTAAATGAGTAACTCAAACTCATCGTGTAGGAGAGAATGAAATTCAAGAACAATGAAATAATAGCAGGGGTTGTACATAAAAAATTTAAAACGTTAAAATTTTTTTGTAATTAAGCTAAACTTTAAAAACTACCAATGAAATTAACCCCTAATATATGGATGAACTTTGCTTAGAAAGAAAAAGAGTTGAAACAATATCATATATATGAATTTTGCACATATTTATTAGTCCAAATACAGGGCCCTAGAATAATAATGATATTTCTTAATCATCTATTAGATCTGTTTTATATAAAAGGGAAAAGGGTCTATAATAACACTAGTTTTGTATTTAAGTTTTTGTTAGTATGATAAAAAAAATAAAAAGTTTATATTTGTTAGTCAACACCATCAATTGCACTTGTCACCTCTTGCATATATAACCTGGATCATGATGATATCAATTAAATAGAATTTTTGACAATATTGGTTTTTGAATTTTGCGTATGTTTACGAACTATATTTTGTATTTTATATTTAGCACTCATGCATTTTTAATTTAACAAATTTTGGCAACAATAATTACAACATTTAACACTATTTATTTTTATCCATTAAATATTATGTGAGATGCACATCATTCATACTTTTTTATAATTTAAAAAAGTAAAATTAGTATTTTATTATTTTTTTAATTATTAAAAATAATATAGTAATATCTATGTTTTACCATTTAAATTATAAAAAAATTGTAAATTATTGTGTTACACATGATATTTAACGAATAAAAACCAACAATGTTAAAGGTTTGAATCGATGTTATTAGAGTTTGTTAAATATAAAAAACATATGTACCAAATATGAAATACATGGAACTATTTGTAAATACTTGCAAAATTCAAAAAGCAACATTGCCAAAAATCTAAAAGATGTTATATAAATTTGCTTTTATTTTTCCTGTGTTTACTTTTCCATTACACTTAATATTAATAATTTTAATCTTCTTAAAAATATTAGAATTGGACCACTTTGCTTAGAACATAAGACTAAGTCCTAGGACCAACGAAACTAAATAATAATTTATTTTTCATGATTCAAAATACGAATGTAGGAAACATGTAGTTCTTTTCTTTTCTTTTTTTCTTTCCCCACATCAAATACATATACATGTATTATATATATTGGTAAGATTTTGGGTGTAATTTTGAAATTATCTCTACTTTCCGCCAAGAGGATTGAGGTGTGTGAGAGAGAGAAAATGAAAGTGGAGTATCTCACGCTTCAAACTGAAGCAAAGAAAAGGTAGATGAAGTTGAGCTTTCCGACGAAGATGTTCGCACGTGTGTTACGCGTAGCCTCAAATTTCAACACGTGTACACACTCATAAGCAAATATATATATATATTAACAACAACGTTAATAATAATAATAATAATATGTAATTTTATACTCATTATAATGATTTTAGTATTCAATATTATTTTATTAGTTTTGTTTTTTTAAATTGTAGTTTATTATTAATNTCTCAAGACATGTGTCGGAGCACTCCAAATCCAAATTTGGTTTAAATTAGGCTTACGCCCTTTGCACAATTATGTAGGTGTCTTAGAAACTGATTTAGAAGGAACTAAGTTTAGAAGATACTCTGATGAATCTATGGCATAGCCCCAAAAACAATATAGTTAGAGATGAGTAATTAAGCATAGATCTTACCATATCATGAAGAGTTTCATTTTTTCTTTCTACAACTCTATTATGTTGGGGGTATTCCAGGGGCTGATAGTTATGAAACTATCATTTCTTGAGCTAAGTAAGACTTAAACTTTCTAAAAATGTATTTCACCACCCTGGTCAGATCGAAGTTCTTTCATCTGCACACATTAGTATGCACCAACTCCAGCAGTTTGTTTGCACAATATCCTATGATTCTAAATGGCATTTTGGTCATTTTACCTTCCAGATATGATTCGCATACTGCTTTAAGTTCAAAGTCTAAGGATAAAATCCCACTTTTAACTAAACCACGAATCATGTTAGGATTAATATGACCTAATCGTAAATGCCAAAGATAAGTATCATTTGAAACTTTCCTTTTTTTGACAAGATGTTTATGTTTATCATCTTCAATTTCAAAATTATTAGCATAATAGGACAAATGACTTAAATAATAAAGATCAGTCATTAATTCTCCAAAACAAATAATAGAAGTCAAACTTCTAATTAAAATTGAAGAATTAAACTGTATTATCAACATTTAAACAACTTATAGAAACCAAATTTCCCTTGAAGTCTGGAACATATAAATAGTCATTTATAGATAAAGTCCCAAATTTTTGAAATTTTTAAAAAAATTGTCCTATTGCTTTGACAGGGACATGATCGCCATTTCCAAGCCTCAAACTTTTATATCCCACCTCAACTAAGCTAGCTTGTCTGAACCATTATAAAGGGTAACAAACATGGTTAATGGCTCATAAATCAATGATCCATTTATCATTGTAATTCTCCACTAAACAATTTTCAATAAAATTTAGATTACCCATATCTGGCTCCTTAGTAAACTTAGGAAAATTATGCTTCCAATGTCCTTTCTCTTTGCATTTAAAGCACTTGTCTTTATACTTTTTCATCGCAGTGGCAACTAGTTCCAAAACCTTTTTCTTCCTTTTGTTGCTCTTGTTCTTGTTACTGCCCTTAGGTTTCCCTTATGAGTTAACAAAATCCTAAGACATATTAATACTGCCATGCTTAGCAAGAGACTCTTCATCTATCTGAAGCTCATGCATTAACTCTATAAGAGTTTATTCTCGCTTGTTAATATTGTAGTTCATCATGAACTGATTGAAGTGTTTTGATAAAGAATTAAATCAATTTTGAAATGTATATCTATCTTGATTCCTATAAGCCCCACTTGACAAAAAAGTTCAATCATTTTCAGACAATGATCCTAAATATTTTTACTGTCATCTTAGTGCTTGTCAACGCCAATATTGTAGATTGCCGTAATGCATAATTAGACTGTGCAAACATCACTCAAAAGCCTGGATCATTTTTGCTACACTCTTGATATTTGATACTTGTGGCTTTAAGTGGCTAGCAACACTAGTCTAAATATAGCAGCGAACTGAAAATATCCCCCTCTTGCCAATTGAAATAATCATTTTTAACTTGATTAGTGGCATTTGCTGCAGGTTGAATGGATTTAGGTGTGAATATAACATATTTGACTTTCTATACTTCAAAATAATACACAATTTTTTTTAATCATTGTAATTGCTTTCGTCCATAGTTTATTGACTCAAAATGGTTGCAATAGGGTTAAAAGATGCCATTTTCTGAAGGAAAAAAAATGCACACTAATATTAAATGAAAGCAAAACTCAAAAAACATACTTTTAATAAAATAAAATAAAAAATTTATGCTTATTGAAAAAATAATAATTTAGTTTCCATATAACCACTTACGTTGGGCAAAACATTTATAGCAAACCAGATTCAAACATGGAATAAAAAAATATCTGACTAAGTTAGTTTCCAAGAAAGATTTGACTGTCACAAATATACGTACTTTAGTCTCAATCTCAATAGACAGAACTTTCCCATATAACATTTTTCAAAATCTACTCAAATTGATACTGCCTAATTAGACTATTAACTATTTTTTTTTTATAACTTTGAGCCTTTGATGAAATTATCATAGCTTTGTTGGGAGGGTAATAATAAAATCAAGTTTAAATTAAATAACCATTGTTTAATTTATTTTGTCTTTAATATCCAAGAAGTATCGACATTGGGCCGAACAATCTTCTTAAAATTTTGAAATTTATTAAAGTCCAATTCAATAAAATGTAACCATCTTTATCCGTTGGGGCATCACATTATCATTTTATTATTGGTCCCACAATAGAGCAATTAGGTTTAAAAAAAATGACTCAATTTAAAACCTTCATCCATTCAATATTTAAAAAAAAATTAAATTTTTATAGTATTGAAAAAATAGTAATTTATATATAAATAATAATTATTAATTAAGATTCACAAATCATAATAATTACTATGCACATATAATTGATGCAATTTCATATGTCACCACATATTCTATATGTCATGTCATCATATAAATAATTTGAAAAGCATATAATTCAAACTATCCATAAAATATAAATTAAAACCAACCCATTATCCATAGTATCCTCTAGTTTGCTGCTAGTTGTCAGAACAATAAGGGGCGTGCGGTTTTAATAGCATTTAAATAGTGAAAATAAGAAATAATTATACATATAAAAAGAAGTGTAATATATAAATGCTATTAAAAGGATTTTTACTCTACAATGTCATAATAATATAATTGGTAATATTATTTATTTCATCAATAGAAGAATGAACTACTCCGGTCAAACGATAAAGAGCACTCAACCGAGGATCGACGTCAATGTGGCGTTCTTTGTGAGTGAGAACATATATAAATAAATATATATATATATATACAGAACTGCTAATATGGGCGACGTATACACATCGGACGGCTAATATGGGTTGTCGCCCATTGAGTGGTGGACTACGTCGCCCATATTAGCAATTCTATATATATATATGTAAATGCATGATTATATATATACTGTATAAATTTGTGATATAATTAATTTAGATGATTAAGAAATATATCATTATTGTGTTTGAATCAGTTTTCACAAGTATATATATATATGTATTGATATATAGTGCATGGTCATTTTCTTTAGTATAAATGCATGCATGCATGTATGTATGTATGTATGTATGTATGTATGTTAAAAGAATACTTTAAATTAAGGATTTAAAGTAAACATTTTGTGAATATTATCATTTTTGTGTAAAGTTATAAATGAATTATATCTATGGCATGTTACTATGTACTAATTGAAGGATGGAGTATTCCGCCAAGTAGAGAAATTGATATGGTTGATGACTACTTGTGCGATGGGGTATGCCACCAAGTAAGGAGGTTGATATGGTTGTTGACTACTTGGGCGATGAGTAATGCCTCCAAGTGGAGATGTTGATATTGATTATGTTTGGGTGATGATTTATGCTGCCAAGCTGTATTTGCCAAGAATGTGGAATTGTGTATATGTTTGTGAATATATGAGGTGACAATGATTTTTCACAGAAAAAATTATTACCCTCTCGGTATATGATGATTTGTTCAAATATATGTCTGTGGCTTTTTATCGAGGATTTAATGGTTAGCTTACTCACTCGGTATATATATGATGAGTTCATATATATACGCTTCGTAGCTTTTCATTGTCCCTCATATATTGTTATTACATTGATATGTGTGTGTTGTTTTGTATTTCAAAACACTTTGATATAAATAAAATAATTGAATTATGTTATATATAAATATTTTGGGAAATTTGAAGATGGACTAATTTCAAAGGGTATTTCATGTATAAACAAATTTTTATATACGTTTATATACGGTTAAAATATTATTTTCCTACTTTAGTTTCTACTCACTGAATATGCAAATACTCACCCCTCCAAAAACTTCTAAAAATATTTCAGGTAGTTCTTGGATTTTTAGCCATGATACTGTTACTAGTAAGCACATGAGGAGTGAGTTAGATATAGTAATAGCATATTTAGATTGTACAAGTTTATGTTTTAGCTGTGTAGTAAACGGTAGTATGTTAGAGAGATATTTTGTAATTGCAATTTTATAAATATGTCATGAAGATTATGTATATGGATGTATTGTTGTGAGATTACTTGAATTATGATAGAGTTTGGCGAACTGGAATGTTGTGGAATTATTGTTTGGACTTACAGGTACTTGTAATTAATTTGTAAAATCTTACAAAAACATATCAAACTCTGCCGAAATTTCTATTAAATTTTCTGGCATTTAAGAGTTTTGGTTGTGAAATTATTGACTGCTTAGGGACTTAATCATGCTGATTAAGTCCTGCCAGTGCGGTCCTGTCATAAAAAATCCATATGAAATATAAGTATGTGATTTTTTTATGACTTGAAAATAAATACCTCAACATGCAAATATATATATATATATATGTGTGTGTGTGTGTGTGTGTATGTGTGTCTTTCTGGATTTGCTATTTGGTTTACTGATCTACTTCACAGATCTACTAGATCTACGATTAAAACTTTAGATCCGCAGTTTACTATTGGATTTGCTACTGGAACCACGATCTACAACTGGATCTGCTGCTAGAATCACGGTCTACCACCGGAACTGCTCATGGAATCACGATTTATTACCGGATCTACTATTGGAATTATGATCAATCATTGAATTTGCTAAATCTTCCAATACTATTTTTAGGTATTACATCAGAGTGTGAAATCTACTGTATCTAAGAAAAAAACACAACATATTAGAGAACGAATTCTCTAATATTTTCACTCTCCAATTTTTACTTCTTCTTGCATAATAAAGTTGGATGTCTTTTGGTCTTTCTAAAATTTGTATGTATAAAAAAAATCCAAACCAGCTATATTCTAATTTTTAATATAAAATTCTAATATATATAATATTGTCATCTTGATTTTATTTTATCAATAAATTAATTATGTTAGATAAAATATTATTTTATAATCAAATTTAATTTAAATTAAAATACAGAAAAAAATTATCATAATATATTATTTCAAATAGGACCTAAAACCATAATGCCAACACTTACATATGACACATTTTAAATGGTTATTATTAAATAATTTATTTTTTTATTAAAATTTTAATATTAAAAAATAAAATAAAATAAAATATTTCAAAATTAAAATTTATCAAATAATCTTCCATACTATTAATAATGATTATGATAAATTACAAATTTTAAAATAATAAACCCATCTTACTTTGGATCCACATCTTTTCCTTGGATGCTTTAAAAAACTGAAAGAAAAGACAAAGAGACAGAAAAAACAAAGAAAAAAAGGAGAAAAATATATTCTAAAAAATTATTTATATTATTTAAAAAATATTTATTTATTTTTTATTGGGGATGATAAAAAAAATGTTTATTTTATAGGAGAGAGAGGGTTAGATTGTGAAAAAGAAAAGAAAATATATATATATATATTTATATTATTAAAAGAGGGAAAGGAAAAA